>JAVJIF010003597.1:0-101008 GCA_038442645.1 Agave tequilana | reverse complement strand
GATCTTGTCTTCAATTAAGGTAAGAATTCAAATTGGATTGAATATTTTATCCTTCATAAAACCTATATAGTATGCACATTGTGATAGTGAAGATTTCTGGGATTTCAACTCTAACCATCAAGCCATTTATTTATTATTTTTTTCTTTTTTTTTCTTTTTTTTCTTCCTTAGTTTAGGCTTTCTAGTTTACCCTTGTAGCGAGCCTATAACCGATGACTCCCAAACCAGACGGTCTTAGGGTACCAGATGAAAAACATCCCTCGGGTTTAAGGTCTCAAGTAAACAAGGCCACAAAACTAAAGGGGATTATTTATTTCCTTTACCACCGTTAGGCGTGAATAATCATGCTTCTTGAGGCACAATTATTCAGCTTAATAAGTGATGTTTTATTATATATATAATTTTTCGTTTTTTTAATTTTTATGGCCTTATTGGTCTTTGTTTCCATCCCAAAAATGTGTAAGTGTGAAGTGCATACGATCTAAGGCAAAAATTTCAAGATAAAAATATCTCCTCAATTTTTCTTATTTAGCCTATAATTTCAAACAAGATCTATTATTTCAACTAGGTTTAAGATGTCATAATTAAGGCTTTCTTAATTTCTAAGATACATCTTAATTTTCTTAAAAATAGATCAAAACTTTGTCTCTTATTTCAAAAAGTTTTTTTTATTATATTTTTTTTATTTCTAAAAGAAGTGTAAAAGAAGAAAATCTAAAAACTCTATGTTAGTAAACCCTCCCCCACACTTATTTCATGCGTTGTCCTCAATGCATCATGATATATGTATGCATGAAACAAAATAGAGGGAAGGAAAAAATTACCTTAAGGTGGTGGTTCCGGTGGTGGTCTGATTGGTCCACGAAACATGGCCCAATCAACTTTGCTTTGGGTTTTGAGGAACCCACCAGAAATTTCATGAATATGACCCATTAAAAAGATAAATCCATGAAGGATTTTTATTAAGTATTTAACCCCATCTAATTTCCATTTTCCATAAGTAATTTCGGAGTCAAATTTGTCAACCACCTCGTTCCAGAATGGTGTATGAAATGATAGAACGGTTGACTTGGACTCAGGAAGGACAGGAACTAATACCGACTCAGGAAGGTGACTTAAGTCGAGTAAAGGTTCAGGAGTCGAAATGAGTTCAGGAATTGGGTCCAAGTCAAAAAGTTGAAACTCCAGTCCACATGTATTGTCCAATGGAATGTGACCTAATATGGGTGTTATCTCTTTACTTCCAATATTAAGGAATTCTAGCTCATCGCCATACAATTCTTCAAAACTAAGGTCAACATCTTCCCGTCAGAATTGTACAATCAGTTTCAGAAGTAAAGAGATTGTGAGAATCTAGGTCACATTTCTCATGTAGTTCAATACCAAAGAATGGAGAAACTTGCCAATTTGTCAATAGTATCTTCAGAAGTGTATAATTGGTCAAGTTCAATAAGATCCTCAAAGATGGGTGATTCAACTTCATTATGAATTGGGATAGGATCCAATGTCGATTCCGGAAAAGATTGAAGTCAGGTAAAGTTACCCGAGTCATTATTGAATCAGGAAAAAGAATTGAATCACTAAGTTGGGGTTCAAGATCACATTCCTCATGTAGTTCAATTCCACAAAATGTGAACTTGCCAATTTATCAATGGGACTTTCAAAAGTATGAAATTGTCAAGTTCAATATGATCATCATAAAATTTTGGTGATTCAATTTCACAATGGATAGGCACTGGATCCAATACTGACTTTGAAAATGGAGTGAAATCAGATAAAGATACGGGAGTCATTATTGGATCAGGAAGTAGAATTGAATCATCAAGTGGAAGTTCAGGATCATATTCATGTTCAAGTTCAATTTCAGGAAAAGGAAAACTTGCCAAAATGTCAATGGGTTTTGAAGTTTGGACAAGTTTAGGTGGTTGTGCTGAAATTGAATTATGATTTTCAAAACTACATGACTCATCGGCTCTAACAGAATGGCTAGTGACACTAGATCTGGTCAAACGGTGAGAACGTAAAGATTCAACCATCATATCTATGTCATGATTTCTAGCATTTTGAGCATGAGTCATGTCTTCAAGCATCTTTCCATAATTGATGAATTCATTGTCTGGATGAAAAGATGAAGTGTTGTCTTGGAAGTGATAGTGAAATTGTGAGTCCATCAGATTTTGTGATTTTGTTTGGACTCACGCATACTCATTTCCAAAATTGTTGGTGCTTTATTTTGGATTGGTGGAATTGAGTATGTGTCTTGAAAATATTGTGGACTGGGTGGAGAAGAAGGACAAGGTGGTTGGAAATTATACTCGGGGTAAGTGAATCCCCACTGACTCGGTGAAGAGTTGAAATTATTATGAAAATTATAGTTATTAGATGGGGGGTATGGGTCATATTGATTCGGATAAGGCCAACCCGGCGTATGTGGTTGGTGCATACTATAAAACGCCGGGTTGGAATTATCCGAATAGAATGGAGTCTGTGTGAAATATGGATTATTATTAGGATGGAAAGAATTGTAATTGTTGAATGCCATATCACACAATGAAATACAAAAAAAAGAAAAACAAATAAACAATCAAGAAAGAAAAATTCTAACCTAAGTTAGGGTAGACCTAGGACCTAGACGATTCCTAACTGATTAGACCGTCCACGGGAGGTTTAGTGTAGACTTTGACCACAAGCTAATCAGTCAGGAAAGGTCAAGGTTGTTGGGAGGTTTTCCGTCAGAGACGTTCCTTAATTAAATAACCACCAACCTTCGGGCTTTCGGCCCTCAATCCCTTTCCTAGACACTGATTTTACAAGAGTCAATTTTCAACACTTTTCCCCCTTAGGATAATCTCCTAAATGAGTCCGAGATGTCCCTAGGGCCAACGTCTACTTTTTTATTAAATTAGGCTTGGGTTAGTGAGTGCTGGGATAGTGGTTTTTCGGGCTAAGGAAGGGGTGATAAAATCCCCACCTTATCTTTTTTTTTGGGTAATGCCCTTAAATTCGATTTGTGCAAGTGTACGATATCAACAAACAAGGTTCACTCAAAGCGTAATTAAATCAAACAAAGATGAGTCCTAGTCAATATGCAATGCGTACGTACCTTGCCTCCAGCATTCTTCAACAGTAAAAGTAAACGAATTGAAAAGACACGTGCTTAGAATGCAAATGTCTAAACAATTTTTAATGTTTCAACCAATGTTTTACTGTTTATTATAATTAGCAGGAGTATGGTGAAGCATACAAGAAAAGAATTATTGCAGAAGCTGTATTTTGCAAAGCTGAAGACCCTGCAGAAAACTTGTCAGTAGTGAACTCAGAATTGCCGCAAATCTGCGGCTGGGGCTGAGATTCTGCGGCAAAACTGAGGGATCCTGGTCTCTGCTTTCAAGAGCAGAGGTCCAGGTCCACTTATATGTTACTGCAATGCTATTTTTTCTGTTTCTTCACCTGTAACCTGCAACAGAGAAGAAAATGCGTTTAGTTCTTCACTTTAAACCAAAAACCGTTGCTCTCCCCGGCAACGGCACCAATTTTTTGTTTAGACGGGAAAGGTGTTGTATTGTGGAGTATAATTTGCACACAAAATATATTCAATAAAAAGAGATAAGGTTTAGATTCAACCTCAAGTGCTTTGATCACTCCACAAATGTATTCCAAATGATTAATGTACCCTTTCCTATCTCCGTTATAGCATGGGCTATACCGAGTTGATTCTCAGGGAGAGCTTGCGATGGAAGCGTTACGGTTCATAGTGAAGAAAGAAAACGAAGATTCTTCTTTGTCTTAAAAGAATGAATAAAACATGAAAAAAGAAATGAAAGAATCGGAGGATATGTTCATGATGGAAATGAAAAGAAATCAAAACAAGATTGGCTTTTGGATTAACACTAAAAAGAAAAGAAAACTTGTAAAAGATTTGAAGATGGAGAAAATCATGACTAGCTAACCTTACTACCTTGTTAAAAACTTACTAAACTCCGTGATGGTGAATGCGTGCCTCATGTTGATTCATCGGCAAAGATTTGTCTAGCGTGTTGGTCTAATTACTTTCCCACTTGAATGACGGGTGATCACTCTTGGACTTGTCTTGTAGACGCATAGATGTCATTGGTCTACAAGATAGACTTTCAATAATGGAATCAAAAGAGCGACACTCAAGGGATGCTAAGGAAGAAGATACAACATTCATTAATTGAAGTAAAGAAGTTGTACAACAAATAGCATATGTTTGGTGATCCATCTCCATGTTCCATCAAGGCACTTGTTCTAAAGACAAGGCTCTAAATGAGGCACACATGAATCATATGGAGAATTACAACAAGATATAGCCAAGCAATGAAAGTAACCCATCGGAGAAGAGAAGACCATACAACTTGCAAGATTAAAGATAGCAATCACCCATGAGTTAGTAGTTATCAAGGTTAGTGGTTAGCTAGACATGAGAAGAATTAGCTACTAGCCATTACAATAAAAGAAAAGCAAAGCATGAATAAAAGTGCAAGTAAAGTAAAGCTAGAATTAAAGAAAGCAAGTAATACTAGAAAATGCTCAAGTAGAGAGAAGAGAATGGATGAATCCTTGCTTCACAAGTTGTCACTCCTTGGTGTACACAAGCTTTCTCTCTCTTACAACTCTCTTTTGCAGAATTTCTAGGGAGGAAGAAGATCTAGAGCACTACAACAAAATCCTACAAAAATACAAGCATCTAATCTCTAATCTCTAATCTCTCTTCTCTCTTCCCTCCTCTCTTCCTCTTCACTCTCTTTTGTGCAAGCTCTGGTCCTGTATTTATAGGCCTCAGAGAGAAGCATCTAGAGCCCAGGTTGTTGGAGAGAAATCTGGGCCCTAACCACCCTATAACTGCCGCAGATACGCGGGAAAGCGCGGCAAAATCTTGGCCGTTCAGGCCAGATTTTCTGATACAGGTTTGTTATGAGTTTGTTATCCACGTGGCCTTCTGGAAGAGTGAGTTGGCGCGTAGAATTCTCTAGATCCTGGGCTCAAACTTGGGCTCTCTTTTGGGCTTTTGAATTAATCTCTTTTAATTATTGCTAATTAAAGAGATTTTGGGATTTTTCTCATTTCAGATGTGGACCTGCAAAAATAGAGAGAAGAAGATTAAAAATCATATTTTTATTGACAATATGCATGGTATAGATGTGATAAAATATGCAAAATTGAATATCAATCAATGAACAATCACCTATCGAGTGATTTTTGGATCCACATACCAAACATAGCCCATTAGCTTTTCGGTAATTGAATGGATGTATCCGGGCTTTTGACAATACCCGCATATTATCTGCTGAAGGGGAGGTGTTGGAACTTGTTTTGATGAAGACATTTGTGAAGCAAATCATTTGGAGCCCTAACACAATCCAATTCAAGAGTTCTTTATGATCAAGACTTCCCAAGGAGAGTTGCTAATAATATGTTTTGTAATAATTATTTAGCATATCAAAAGCCTTGATGCACACACACATATCATAGTATTATAGCCGACTTATAGCCTCTTATAGTCGACTAATCCATTGTGTAGTCGACTTGATCAATCCCTAGTCGACTAGTTGATTGAGTTTTTCCTGCACACAAAATATAGAATATTAGATTTAGAAGTAAAGATGTGCAAGGTGCTCAATTCTAATCCGCTGTAGCAATGGCTATGCGGGTCGTGATCCTCAGGGAGGGACTAGCGATGGAAGTTTGTTTAGTAAGTTATCTCTTTTTTATTTATTTTGTTATTTACAATGGTATTTACAATAAGAAGTGTGGTATTTACAATGAGAAGTGTGAAAGAAATTGGAAAGATGTGGAGTTGGTGATCTAAACTAAAATTACAAAGAATGAAAACTATAACTAAAACACATACCTACCTCTTCTGCCCTGTTTACCTTTGATCCGTTTGCAACGACTTACCTTGTTTCTGAAGGCAATCAAGCATGGTGTATAGGATCTGTTCATCACCATAGGCCATCAAGGGCACTTCTTCGGCTAAGCAGTCTCGAAGCGATCAGATCTCATGGTTTGCAAGACATCAGAGAGAAACAATAAAATAAACAATAATAGAAGAACAAAAATAAAACAAAAACAAAAACAAACCTTGAATAGATTTTATTAACAATGGAAGAAAAGTTTGACTTACACCGATGTCACCTCAGTACAAGCATGAACTCTTTCCTTCATGAAAGCATCCTCTACTCTCAGTTACATAAAAAATAAAAATTAAAAAAAGAAAAATAAAAACCTAAACTACAACTAGCCTAAAAACCCTAGATTTTGCTCTGTAGTTCGCTGGACTTCTGAGATCTGCCCTTCCTCTGTTGCTATGCAGGGGTATTTATAGGAGAAAACCAGAGGATAAGAAGCGTATGAAGATAAGAGGAGCAAAATATCTCTGAATTTAAATTCTTCTTTTATCTCCAAACTTGTTTTGACTTATCCATAGAAGTTCAAATCTGTCCTGCAACTTGTTATCATGTTGATCACCGAAATTGGCTTATCTGCTGACTGAATTGGAAAGTTTGATCAACATAATAGTTGTAGGTCTTCAAATCATCTTTCTGGAGCATCTTGAATCATCAGATTTGAATATTTGTAGCAAAAGTAATGATCTGAATACTAAAACGTGTACAGTCTGAATCCAAATTTTTTGAAATAATTTTTATCTTTAAACTCTTCTCCTTTTATCTTTAGCCTTGTCTTGTAAGTAACTAGGGTTGAGTAGAAGTCCATCCCTTTCCTCTTCTTTTAATAATTGCAAATTTTTCACATGGGCTTGCACATGGGCTTTTTGGACTTCTAGGCTTCATTTAAGCTTTTATTCTTTATTTAATTAATTACTCAAGGCCTGCACACAATAAATAATAAAACATTAGTAATAGTGCATAATTATAGAAATAAATATGAAAATTTGATAGTAAATATATTGATAAATATGCACTTTTTACTACCTATCACACCCCCACACTTATCTTTTTGCTCGTCCTCGAGTAAAAATCAAAAAGAAAAAGAAAAACTAATCTAGCTAACTCACTTTCGTAGGAATCACGATTGCACTTAGCACGTGCAACAAGCCGTTAAACCCCTAGGTTACCCTAGAGGACGAGTGTTGTCTCGTGAGGGTTTTCAGCGGATTACACCCACAAAATCCATAAAAGGAAAATATTTGAAATACGTTTGAAGAGACTAAGTAATCTATAAGATTTTAGGATCATCATTTTTATTCATTCTTAAACTTAGTCTTTATATAGTAAATTGTTATCCATTTTAGGTAAGGATCAAAATTGAATTTTTGTATAGTCTTTTTCGTTACCAAAAGTCATATGCATCCTTGTGAATCTTTATTAGGAATTCCTTAACTTGGACTCTCATGCCTCTTTATTATTATTTTCTCTTTTTTTTAAATATGTATAACTCATCTAATTTTTTTTCGTGTAAGCATGAAGGCTTCTTGAGGCTCTCATACCTAACTAATTGACTATTAGATGTGTTAATACATATATGAGTAATTTTTCTTAGTTTCCTTAGGCTTTCTAATCCACCCATGTAGCGAACTTAAAGTCGGTGGCTCCCAAACCGGTCGGTTTTAGGGCACCGGGTGAGAAAACACCCCACGGACTTAAGGATTCGAGTGAACTAGGCCACAAAATTAAGGACTTTATTTATAAAATCACCTTTAGGCGTGAATACTTATACTTCTTAAGGCACATGTATCCAGCTTAATTAGTGAATTTCCCTTTCTTTTTTTTAAATTTTTTTTATTTTTTATAGGGCACAAGAGTCTTTGTCTTAGAATCCTAGATATGTAAATGTATTAGGTATGCACATTTCATTAAGGTAAAAATCAAGACTAATTACTTATTCAATTTTCCTCTTATACCTAAAAATTCAAAAATTTATTTATTTTGACCAAGTTTTTAGAAATCCTAATCATGATTTTCCTAATTCTTAAGACTAACTTAGATTTCTTTCAAAAGATAAGTCAAAATATTGTCTTTTTTTTTCAAAAAGTTTTTTTTTTTTAGTATCTACCTACGTTAGTATGTTAGTAAACCCTCCCCCTCACTTATCTCATGCATTGTCCTTAATGTATGAATGAATGCATGTATGCATGAAAAAGAAGAAAGGGAAGGAAAATATTACCTTAGGGGTGGTTCCGGTGGTGGTCTGATTGGGCCAAGCGTTGCTACCCAATCAAGATAATGTGGTAGTTCACGGGACCTACCTTTATTGACCTCTTTTCTATTTACATGTTTACAGTCCCCAGTATGAATAGGATCATGGAAGATCCTATCGTGAAACTTACTTCCTTTATATGACCAGTCCTGAAAAATCATCACAGAGTCATAGTCTATACCTATGTCCAACAAAAGAATGTGACTTGGTAGAATGGTTGACTTGGACTCAAGAATGATAGGTTCAGGAACTAATACCGACTCAGGAAGATGACTTAAGTCAAGTAAAGGTTCAGGAGTCGAGCTTGGTTCAAGAAGTGGGTCCAAATCAAGAAGTTAAAACTCAAGTCCACAATCATTTTCCCATAATGGAATGCGACTTACTATTGGTGATTCAAGTTCAAGAATGACAGGTGTGGGAATCAAAACTGACTCTAAAATATTACCTAAATCGGGTAACAGAACAGGAGTCAATATTGATTCGGGAATTTGAACTCGATCACAACAAATTTGAGAATCAAAGTCACATATCTCATTGGGTTCAATCTCATAAAAATGAAAACTTGCCAATTTGTCAAAGGGACTTTCAAAAGTATGAAATTGATCAAGTTCAATATGATGATCATCAAAAATGGGTGATTCAATTTCATGATCTATGGGTTCGGGAATAAATGTTAGCTCAGAAAATTGGTCCAAATTGGGTAAGAATACGGAGTCAACATAGATTCAAAGATGGAAACTGAATCGCAAAGTTGGGGATCGGGTTCACATTCACAATCTAATTCAATCTCATTAAAATTAAAACTAGCCAATTTGTCCAAGGATTGGGATTGATCAAGTTCATATTGATGTGATGAAATTGAATTTTGATCAAGGTCTTCTAGACAGAATGATTCTGGTTCCTATCAACTTGGTTGGTTAGCTCAAGAATGTTTGAAAGTCTAGAAATTTGATCATTCATTATATCTTGCAAACGATCCACTTTTTCTTCTAACCCATCAAATGGATCATTGGAGGACTGAAATATTGGTGATGTGGGAAAAGACGTATATGAAGATAATGGTTCAACAGGTGGTTGACCATATGGCTCAGGGGTGTTGTATCCCCATTGACTCTGTGAAGAGTAGTGATGATTATTCCAATCTTGTTCATAGTATTGGGACTGGGGCATGTAATGATTCGGATAAGACCAATCTGGCACACTAGGTTGGTTAAAGTTATGATATGCCGGGTTGGTAATTTCCGAAAAGAGGTTGGTGTGTAATATGGATTAAAATTGGAAAAATTGTTGTTATAAGCCATATCACACAATAAAACACAAACAAAAAACAAACAAATAAGCAAACAAAAAAGAAAAAAATTCTAACCTAAGTTAGGGTAGACCTATGACCTAGACGACTCCTAACTGGTTAGACTGTCCACAGGAGGTATAATGCAGACTTTGACCACAAGTTAATCAGCCAGGTCAGGGCATGATTGGTGGGAGGTTTTCTGTCAAAGATGTTCTTTAATTAAATAACCACCAATCTTCGGGCTTTCGACCCTCAATCCCCTTCCTAGACACTGATTTGGCAAGAGTCAAATTCCAACACCGTTCCCCCTTAGGATAATCTCCTAATTGAGTCCGAGATGTCCCTAGGGCCAACATCTACTCATTTTTTAGTTAGGCTTGGGTTAGTGAGTGAAGAGATTGTTTGTGGGCTAAGGGAGGGTAATGACTTCCCCACCTTATCTTATTTACAGGACAAGCCCTTAAGTCAATTTGGTGCACGTGTAAAGCAATAGACAAATATTCACTCAAAAGCAGTAAATCAGCCAAGGGTGCTTCCTAGTCTATATACAATACGAACGTACCTTGTCTCCAGCACTCTTCAACAGAAATAAAAAAAATTAAATAGACACGTGCCTATATGCAAGAGTCTAATTTTTTTATTTTTCAACAAATAGGTTACTGTTAATTAATTAGCAGTGTGCAGGGTGATCACAGAGAAAAGTTAACAGAGCAGAAATAAATCTTTCAATTTGCAGCAACCAGCAGAAAACAGAGTGAGTAGTGAACTACACAGGCCGCGAAAACGCGGCTATTGCCGCGCAAATAGCGGCTCTGTAGTAGGCTTGTTGCTCTGCCTTCGAGGGTAGAGGTACAGAGTTGCTATATGTCCTTTGCTGCTGTTAGTTTTCCTGTTCTCTGATCCTGCAAACAAAAAGAATAAATAAATCAATAATTAGTTTTTTTTTTTTAGAGAGAAACTTACTGTCTCTCCCGACAACGGCGCCAAAATTTTGATTGAGTTTTTCCTGCACACAAAATATAGAATATTAGATTTAGAAGTAAAGATGTGCAAGGTGCTCAATTCTAATCCGCTGTAGCAATGGCTATGCGGGTCGTGATCCTCAGGAGGGACTAGCGATGGAAGCTTGTTTAGTAAGTTATCTCTTTTTATTTATTTTGTTATTTACAATGGTATTACAATAAGAAGTGTGGTATTTATAATGAGAAGTGTGAAAGAAATTAGAAAGATGTGGAGTTGGTGATCTAAACTAAAATTACAAAGAAAGAAAACTATAACTAAAACACATACCTACCTCTTCTGCCCTGTTTACCTTTGATCCATTTGCAACGACTTACCTTGTTTCTGAAGGCAATCAAGCATGGCGTATAGGATCTGTTCATCACCATAGGCCATCAAGGGCACTTCTTCGGCTAAGCAGTTTCGAAGCGATCAGATCTCATGGTTTGCAAGACATTAGAGAGAAACAATAAAATAAACAAGAATAGAAGAACAAAAATAAAACAAAAACAAAAACAAACCTTGAATAGATTTTATTAACAATGGAAGAAAAGTTTGACTTACACCGATGTCACCTCAGTACAAGCATGAACTCCTTCCTCCATGAAAGCATCCTCTACTCTCAGTTACATAAAAAATAAAAATTACAAAAAAGAAAAATAAAAACCTAAACTACAACTAGCCTAAAAACCCTAGATTTTGCTCTGTAGTTCGCTGGACTTCTGAGATCTGCCCTTCCTCTGTTGCTATGCAAGGGTATTTATAGGAGAAAATCAGAGGATAAGAAGCGTATGAAGATAAGAGGAGCAAAATATCTCTGAATTTGAATTCTTCTTTATCTCCAAACTTGTTTTGACTTGTGTTCAAATCTGTCCTGCAACTTGTTATCATGTTGATCGCCGAAATTGGCTTATCTGCTAACTGAATTTGAAAGTTTGCAACATAAGAGTTGTAGGTCTTCAAATCTTCTTTCTGAAGCATCTTGAATCATCGGATTGGAATATCTGTAGCAAAAGTTATGATCTGAATACTAAAACGTGTACAGTCTGAATCCGAATTTTTTGAAATAATTTTTATCTTTAAACTCTTCTCCTTTTATCTTTAGCCTTGTCTTGCAAGCAATTAGGGTTGAGTAGAAGTCCATCCCTTTCCTCTTCTTTTAATAATTGCAAATTTTGCACATGGGCTTGCACATGGGCTTTTTGGGCTTCTGGGCTTCATTTAAGCTTTTATTCTTTATTTAATTAATTACTCAAGGCCTGCACACAATAAATAATAAAACATTAGTAATAGTGCATAATTATAGAAATAAATATGAAAATGTGATAGTAAATGTATTGATAAATATGCACTTTTTACTACTTATCACTAGTCTAGGCAAATTTCTAAAGGTTAGTCGACTAATATTGGGGATAAGTCGACTAGGTCAAGATAAGTTCATGTGACAGGTTTCTGGTTAACTGAACCAAGTCGACTACAACCAACTTATAAGTCGACTAGTCCAGGAATTAGTCGACTAGGGGAAAAGGGTTAGTCGACTACAAAGGTCTATTAGTCTACTAGGTTTTCTGTCAAGTCGACTAACAGGACAAACAGAGAGTTGGGATCATTTGAGACACAAGACTAGTCGACTAGGGATTTGATCAAGTCGACTACACAATGGATTAGTCGACTATAAGAGGCTATAAGTCGACTATAACACTATGATATGTGTGTGTGCATCAAGGCTTTTGACATGCTAAATAATCATTACAAAACATATCATTAGCAACTCTCCTTGGGAAGTCTTGATCATGAAGAACTCTTGAATTGGCTTGTGTTAGACTCCAAATGATTTGCTTCACAAATGTCTTCATCAAAACAAGTTCCAACATGAGGTTGGAATGGTCGCTTGATTATCGGACCATTGGTGGTCCCGGCTGCGTCTTCTTCGTTCATCAACGGAAAGGCCTTTTTACTGGCTTGTTCTGCACCTGATTCTCGCTCTTCTTCTCCAGTCCTCGTTCCACTTCACGGGCAATGGAGAGAACCTGGGAGTACGTCTTCAGCTTTTGAGGAATAAGAAACATCTGGACAGTCATCTTCAGCCCTTGTTGAAATCTTCTAGCCCATCTCTCTTCGTCTGTTACCATGTAAGGTGCAAATCTGCTAAGTCTCAAGAATTCGGCAGCATATTCATCCACTGACCGGTTTCGCTGTTGTAGTCAGATAAATTGTTCTTCTATTTCCTTTTGAGCTGTTACAGGGAAGAATCTTTCGTAGAAATCCTTTGAAAACTGGTCCCATGTAATGGGTTTCTCCAGGTTGCTTCTTTCGCCAACCACCAGGTTCTGGCCACATCTTTCAGCTGTATCTTGGCCACTTCCACTTGGTTCTCCTCAGGGATTCGGGCTGCTTTTAAGAGATCTGCCGCGTCTACCAGCCATTGTTCTGCATCCAAGGGCTTCTCTATGCCTAAAAAGATTGTCAGCTATAATCTCCTGAAATCTGATATATTACCTGGCCTCTGCTCTCGGGGTGCAACCAACAGTCCTTGATGTAGAAGCTCTATCAGCTGCTATTGACTCTGCATCATCCCTTGAAGTACCCTTATCAGGCTATCATTGTCTCTACTGGATCCGTCTTGAGAAGTACCAGGACCATTGCGTGTTCCCCATATTTCCATATCTGAGTTGGTTGAAGGGGTAGCAAGAAGGAACTGGAAGGTAAAAGATTGAAGGGTCTCAGGATTCAAGAAATGGATCAGAAGAAAAAGAGAGATAACTCTTCACTTGTAGTTAGATTGTATAACCAGGACTCTTGTATTCCAGTTGCAAATTTCTTTACCATTAATTTGCCGTCTGGATGTACTGAGGATGTGAGAGCCTAGGCTCTGATGCCATCCTATAACGCCCCGATCCCGCGGGTACAGAGACGTTATTGTGACATATATATGAAGGTCAAAAATATCCTCATGTATATATACTAAGCATCAGTATAAGTAAGAGTCAGAGTACGAAAGCATGTGGTGTATAATACATTCCAACATATGAGTATAATTATAAAGTTATCATCAGATGTGACACAATATTACAATAATATTACATCACCAATAGATGCAAATGCGAGAATACAAACAAATGTACAAGAATGAACAATACAAAAGGCGCTCACGAGTTAACAGAAGGAAAACTCGAGAGACGCACAGGGGGGCCTGGAAGGATAGGACTTTAGATGGTCTGCTGGAGATCCACGCTACCGCTGCACCTCTCAGGTCAGCAACAGGGAGAATTCACATGCTGCAAGCTCTGAGACCTGGACATGAGGAGTCAGAACTCCCCAGCGAGTGGTGATGCGAATGCCAAGTAGCGTGCATAGATAAGCACATGTGTATCGATAAATCCGAATATAAACATGCATAGAAAATCGTGTTGTGAGTACATGCATATAGGAATAAGAGAGATATAGCAGGTGACATCCACCAGAGAATACGCATGGTATAATAAGATAAGAGTAGGTAAAGAGACGAGAAGTAAAGTAGATAGGGAAACACCAGATATCTCCTAAACTAACATAAAACTGATAAACTGAATTAAACTGTTTACGAGCAAAACCGATCGTACAGGCTTAGGTCACGGCTCCATGAGACTAGTACATCAAAGGAATAATTCAAACTAGAAAACCCTCATCTATATACCTTTATCCCATGTCACCGTAATCCGAGCGCGTACAACCCGAGTTACAAAACAACACAACAAATTGTATATTAGCATTTTATTATAATTGGGGCCGTTTAAGTTGTACGCTTCAGTATGCGTCCCATTCCACATACTTCTACTTATAACTTATAGAGAAAGTTATTTGAAAACTGATGAAGTTCGATGAACCATGTTTAGGATGGGCCCCGTACATGACCGAAACAACGATCCAGGAGTATCGGTGCTGAGCCGGAATGTACCGCTAGGTACCGGGACTTATGTATACTCGAACAAGAATAGAGTATCGCAGATCCCATAGAAATAGGCCTAGGGCGTGTGCATACTTGGCAGGAATAATCATGAGTAGGGGTGCCAGCACACCCTATGGAATCCCTGGTGGCCGCCAGTTGATCTCTTAAGTATGTGGCCACGCGTGACTCGATAAGACCACCATAAACATGACTATTCAGGACCCATCAGTTTTCCCCAGACCGGATGCAAGTTGTCTTATTATAATTTATTATGTAATTATCAATTTACGGGAAGAGCAGGAGCAGGACATAATCAGGAATTCAGGAGTACATTAGTACATGTATAACAGGAGTACAGGTCACTGTATATAGTACAGGATAACAGATCACTGTACATAATACAGGATAATAAGGCAGGATTCCCATAAATGTGATAATCACCGGTCAAGTATTAATATGACAGGAGGCAGGTGATAAGTAGTAGAATGTTAGGTGTCAGGTGATAACACATCAGTTGTTAAGTGATACAGACATGTGTATGTCAAGTGTTAACATAATAAGTATGTACATGACAAGTAATAGAGTAATAGCTGAGTACAATCAAGCGGCGCTGAGCAGGCTAGAGGCACAAACAACGAACAATGTTTAGTGTTTAGTCACTAAAGCGCTTCGTGAGGTTACCGGGATGACTCGGCTAAAGTGCGAGTAGAAAATTCGGCAGCATCTCTCCTAGACGCATTTAGTGAATAAAGTGCTAAGCGCTAAATATGCCCACCAGGTGGAGCTGAGAGACATGATGGTCTAAGCGCACTTCTCTTTCGAGGAACTGGGCGGAGCCCGGAGGCTAAAGTACGCTTGGGATTTAGGCGCACTCTCGGTAGTTACCACGAAACCAATAAAGGTACAGGCCTGAACCATTGGGTAGCCAGCCTGAGAGTGGGCATAGCCCAGAGTCGGTACAAGAGTACCTGCGGTGTTAGTACCACACGAGTAAGCTATATTGTGATAATATTTATTCTACCGTGGAGTAGTGAAGCCTGAAGGCTGAGTAGAGAGCCCGGGACCAAAGTACGCTCGGGGTCTAAGCGCACTCTCAGTAGCTACTATGAAACCCATAAGGGTACATGCCTGAAACCATTGGGTAGCCATCCTGGGAGTGGACAGAAACCCAAAGTCTATACAAGGTACCCTCACGAATTGTTCTATCCTATTACAAGTATTACAGTATATCAGTCTGGTACAAGTTAAGACATGTCCACAAAATACAATGCACCCACCGTACAAGCATACCGAACTGATACTAAAATACAATACAACACAAATTCTAAAACAAATCTAATTTTGCGAGAAAAGTCACTCGCCTAAAACACACTTTTTGAATCTTTGCGTGTCCGAATTCCGGGAGAGGAAAAACACGAAGCGAATGAAGGAGAGGGGGCTTGGCCCTTGGGTGGCCGCCGGCTCTAGGGGTGGTGCGCCACTTCATGGTGGAGGCCCAGGTGGTGGCCGACCATGATAAAGGAGAGGAGATGATGAAGGTGAAGGTGTTGGCGGTGGTTGGGATTTGGTGGAGTTGGATGTTTGGATGAGGATGAAAGGAAATTGGAGTAGATGAAGATGATGGTGATGTTGAAGATTGAAATAGGGGTGATAAAGGTGATGTTGTCAGGAGGAGAATGGAGATAGTGGTGGTGGAGAAGAATAAAAGTGGTGGTGGTGAAGATGAGAGATTTGAAGTGGTGGTGATGGAGTTTTTAAGGTGTGAAGTTGTCGCCGGAATAGTCGCCGGAGTGGTCGCCGGAGGTGTTGCCGAAGAAGAGGGGCTCGGCCCCTAGCCAAGAAGGTGGCCAGCCTAGGGGTTGATGGTGGGGTGGTAATTTGGTGGAGGGTTTTAGTGGTGGTGGTATTTTTGGAGAAGGTAAATGGGATGTTTGAGATTTTGGTGGAGTTTTTGTAGTCTGTGGTGGTTTAAGTGGAGATGGAGGAGGAAGAAGATGATGGTAGAGAGTTGGAAGAGTTATAGTTATTGTGGTTGTGGAGGACGTGAAGGGAGAGTTGGTGGTGATTAGGGTTTTTGATGGAGAAAAATGAAAAGGAAAAGAAGAAGAAAAGCTTTATATTTGGAATTGGATTTGAAGGAGAATAAAAATGATTTAGGGATGGGTTTTTTTTGTACAATGGAGAGGGTGAGGTAGCCCTTGGTCGGCCATGTGATGGGAGAGGGTAATTGAGTGGTTTGGGATATTTTGAAAGAGAGATTTTTGATGGAAAGGTGTAGAAGGTAATGGAAGAGTGGAGAATGTTTTAGAATATGGTGGAAGGAAAAGAAAGAAAAAAAGAAATTATTTTATTGGAAGAAAAAGTGAAAATAATTAAAGTGGCAGATTCTCCGGATTCGGTTGTGGATGCGGAAATCTTTCGGAAAAATACAGGAATTGTCCGAAAATCAAGTATCTCGGGACGACCCGCAAAAATTCTAAAAAATCAAGAATATTATTCTAAGATTCATAGTAAAATCTGTTTCAAGAAATTCTTTATGATTTTTAAATTAAAAATTCTGAAATCGACCGCCGATATCGGTCGACACAAAATCTGGCCGAAATTTGATAAATTCTGAAAATTCCTGAAAAATGTATTAAGATAGTAAAAATATTCTAAGAAAATATGTGAAAGAGATTTCTTAAAATTTGACTCTATTTGTAAATTAAAAATCTGGGAATAAACCTATTGTACCATTTAATCCCGATTTTAGGGTTTTTATAAAAATAATTCAGAAAAAAATCTGAAAATTTATGAGAAAACTAAAATATTAGAAAATAGTGTTTGAAACTGAAATCAGTCAAATTAGACTACCAGAAAGACTAAATCAAATAATATATTAGGATCGGGTCCCCGGTCCAGACTAGGGCTGACTCCGAGTCCATGAACCCGGATCCAATGCAAAACGGTCACATAAATAATTAAAAAACTAAAATAGATACAAGAAGTAAGTCAAAAAATGTATGATTAAAAAAACTGAATACGCAGATAAGTACGTATTCCGGGAACAGGGTGTTACAGTGGCCGCGCGACACTCTGAGATCATAATAAACATGAGAACTATATCGATACTCATCAGTTTCTCCCGACCCAGTGTAAGTTGTCCTTTTTATAGTTTATTAGGTAATTATCAGATTACAGGAATGTGCAGGAGCATGTCAAGAGAATTAGGTGTACATGAGTACTATCAGGAGATCAGGTTAATATTCTCATAAAGCGATAATTATAAGTTAGATATATCACGTTGGATGGCAAGTGATAACAAGTGTCAGGTGATAACACGTCAGAGGTCAGGTGTCAAGTGATAGCATGTCAAAAGTTAACACATCAAGTGAAAGTATGACAAGCAATAGCAAATATTAACTGTCAATGCAGGTAGTTAGCAAGCAAGCGAACATCCAAGCGGAGCTAAGCAGTGCTGGGGACAAGATTAGCAAACAGAGTTTAATTACTAAAGTGCTCGGTGGAACTCAGGAATGACTCGGCTTAAGATGCAAGTCAAAAATTCGGCAGAGTTTCGCCTAGGCGTGTTTAGTGGTAAAACGCTGAGTGCTAAGCTGCCTTTTCAGGCATAGCTAGAAAATCCAGACGACTTTAATAAACCTAGGAGAGGTTAAGCCCAGAAGCTGAGCAAACATGTGTACAGCTAGACCGTGCCTGATGAGGCTACGCAATTAAGCTCTACTAGCAGATACACGGTTTAGCTATTAAAACCCAGGGGGTTTGAGCAAAGAGGAAGCATAGTAAGTCGTGCCTGACGAGGTGTCCAATAGGCTAATTATACAGTCACACGACTTAGCTCTCGACAAAGCTAGAAAATCCAGAGGGTTTAAGCCTGAAAGCTGATATAGAATTATAGAGCAGTCAAGTCTAGAGGCTGTGGAGTACTTACACAAGCATTAGTACCATACATGTATAAAAAAATGTCATTTACACTATTACATGCATTACAATACATCAGTCCGATACAAGTCATGACATATACACAGAATACAATATACCCACATCCGTACAATTACACCAGACTGATATAAAATGCAACACAATTCCAAATTCAATACAAGCTCAATAATGCGAGGACAACACTCTCCTAAAACACAAATCACGAGGAAAAAGTCAGGGACTCTGGGATGCTATGCACGTGAATACTCGGGCGAGAAAAACTACGAAGAAAGAGGGAGGAGTGAGATGGAGGCTTGGCCTCCTTGGACGCCGCCGGCCCTAGAAGTTATGCCGGCCACTGGGGGGTGGCCGAGGTGGTGGCAAGCCTAGAGGAGGAGAGGGAGTATAGGAGATGGTGGTGGTGTTGGTGATTTTTTGGTAGAGTTGGATTTTGATGGAGAAGAAAAAGGGTATTGATGAAGAAGATGATGATAATTTTGTAGGTTGAGGTGGTGGTGATGAAGGTGGTGTTATGGTGGTGAGAGTGAAGATGGTAGTGATGGAGAGAGAAGTATAGGCGGTAGTGGTGAAAGAGGAGTTGTGATGGTGGTGAAATTGATGTTGGAGTTGATGGTAAAGTTATCACCGTAGTGGTCGCCGGAGTGGTTGCCAGAGATGTGGTCGGAGAGGAGGTGGCCGTCCCCAAGCTTGGGGTAGTAGCCAACCTGAGAGGAGAGTGGTGGAGGTGGTTTTTGTGGAGGGTTTTGTAGGTGGTGGTTGTTTTTGGGGATGAAGATGGAGATTATTTTGGATGGTGGAGTTTTGATGGTTATAGTGAAGTGGGAGGAGTTGGAGGAGGAAGAAGTGATGATGGGGAGTTGTTAGAGTTGTAGTTGTTATGAAGTTGAAGGAGGAAGTGGTAGTTAGGGTTTTTGATGGAGAAAGAAAGGTTAAAGGAGAAGAAAATGGAGGTTTTTGGAGTTTGGAGTTAAAAAAAAGGAGAAGGAAATGAAATTAGAGTTTTTGTGAAATGGAGAGGGGGGAGAGAGTGTTGCGTCTATGGTGATGGGAGAGGGGTGATGAGTAAATTGGAATATTTTGGAGGAGATATTTTAGATAGAAGGATGAAGAATGTTTACGATGAATGGAGAAGTGTTTTGGAAGTTGTTGGAAGGAAAAGGAAGAAAGTAAAAAAGGAAAAAAGAAAAAAAAAAAAAAAAGAAAAAAAGAAAAAAAGAATTGGGAGAAAAAGAATAAATAATTTGAATGGTGGAATCCCCGGGTTCAGTAGCGGATGTGGAAAATTTTTGAAAAAAATATCGAAAACGCCCGAAAATCAAGAGTCTCAGAAAGATCTTCAAAAATTCTTAAAAATAAAGAATATTATACCGAGAAACATAGTGAAATTGAATTCAAGAAATACAATTCTATTTTTAAATTAAAAATGTTAAAATCAATCGTTGATACTAGTCGACACCGAACCTGGTCGAATTTTGATAAATTCAGAAAAATTCCTTAAATGCATTAAGATAGTAAATATTACTTTAAGAACAATGTGAAAACAATTTCTAGAAATTTGACTCCATTTGTAATTTAAAAATCTGAGAATCAATCAGCGATAACGATCAATCCCGATTTTGGAGATTTTAATAAAATAATTCAGAAAAGTTCTGAAAAATCATGAAAATTCTAAAATATTAGAAAATAGTATTTGAAACTAAAATAATCCAAATTTAACTAGCAGAAAGATCAAATCGATCAGTATACTAGGATGGGGTCTCTGGTCCAAACTAGGGTTGACTCTAGCTCTGAGAATCCGAATCCGAAACCAGGCAATAACGTAATTTAATCATAATGAAGACAAATACTGGAAGATAAATCAAAAATATGATTGAAAAATCAAAATACGTATCTAAGTACGTATTCCTAGAACAGGGTGTTACATACGGAGGGAACACGGTGTTACCACCTCAACGATCTAGGTTACTCTTGAGTAGCCTCCTGTTCGTCTCCATCTGAATCTGAGGAGTTCTCTTCTAATTCGTCATGCCTTTTAAGGTTTTTTGAGAATTTAACTCCCTTTTCTTGAGTGTCGTCGAACTATCTGGAGCTCCACCTTGCGCTTTATTCTCCATCTCTGACTTTTCTTGCAACGTTGATTCTTCATCATAGACCACATCTCATTGGTAAAGGCACTCCTTGTCTCGGGATCCCAAAGTCTGAAACTCTTGACTCCTTTGATGAACCCGATGAAGATACACTTCTTAGACTTTTTCTAACTATTAACCAAACTATACGTTAGACAACTGAACATTCATACTGTTGAATAATTCACAACCTCTCTTCTTCATAACTCTTCTGAGATTTGAAGATCAACGGCTGTTGATGGTGACTTAGTTACTAGATAATTCACATGATTCACCACTCTGCCCAAAATTCTTCTAACATGTCAGCCTATAACCTGATTCTGTGAGCATGTGTGTTCGATTCATGTGCTTTGCTACTCCATTCTATTCTGGTCGCCCTGGAACACTTAGCTGGTGTTCGATGCCCTTGCTAGCTAAGTAAACTTTGAATTCGATGGAAGTATCCTCGCCTCCATTGTCAGACCTTAAGACTTTCACCTTTCGCCCCTTCTGATTCTCTATCATAGTTTTACACTCTTTGAACTTCTGAAATACTTTCGATTTCTGCTTCAAGAAGTATACTCAAACTCCTGAAAAAATCATCTATGAATGTAATATAGTTCCTAGCACCCCAATGGATGCTACTGGCAAAGGTCCCTACACATCTGTGTGTGTAAGATCTAGCAAGCCCTTTATCTTGTGCTGTGATGTAGAGAAAGCTACTCTACGCTGTCTACCCATGATGCAAAATTTTCAAAGATTAAGTTTGCAATATTGATATCTAGAAGAGCATCCTTTTTGTGTAGGACTTGAAGACCTCGCTCGCTCATGTGTTCAAGACGCATGTGCCAAAGTCTTGTAGTATTCTCCTTCTCTGTTACTACAGAAGCATCACTAATAATAATACTTCCTATATTTTGTGCAAGTTTGCAGTCCGTTCTATTTTGAGAATCATCATAGAGCCCTTGGTAACTTTTATACTTCCATCTGCACCTGAAAACTTGCACCCTTGAGCTTCTAAAGCTCCCAACGAGAGAAGACTCTTCCTTAAGTCTGGAACGTGGCGCACGTTCATGAGGGTTCAAAACTGTCCATCAAACATCCTCATACGGATGTTGCCAATGCTAACCGTTTTGCACATGGTGTTGTTACTCATCAGGACAAAGCCTCCATTATAAGGCTTGTAAGTACTGAATCTCTCTTTTTTAGACACATGTGGTATGTGCACCTCAAGTCAAGTAACCAAGTATCTGAGTACTTATCTTTTCTTGACTGAGCTGTCAAGACATCACATGGATTCTCATCTGCTTCTTCGACAACACTAGCTTGATCTAACTTTCTACTGATACTAGCCTAATTATAATCCTTGCCCCCTCTCGTCTTCAGCATCTCCTTATATTTCATACAATTTTTCGTGATGTGCCCTTGTTTCTTGCAAAAATAGCAAGTATAACTGCAAGAAGCCTTTGGATCCTTTTGGGTCCCTACTCTGTGATCTCCCCTTCTGGCCCTTGACAACCAGTCCAGAGGCCTCCCCTATAGAATTTGTCTTTTTCATTAGCTCGTTGTTCTAAAGTATCTACCTGAAATCTTCTAACTCTAAGGTCTTCTTACTATACATGATGGTGGTCGCCAAGTGGTCATAAGTTGATGGAAGAGAAGAGAGTAACAGAAGAGCTTTGTCTTCTTCTAGCTTAACCTCTAGAGCCAACAAGTTGCTTGAAATTCTATTAAAAGCATTAAGATGTTGTAAAATAAGCGTACATTTTTTCATCCAAAGGCTATATAATTGCTTCTTCATGAAGAGCTTGTTCGACAAACTCTTCGTCATGTAAAGGCTCTCCAGTGTATTGTAGCAGACCTCATCTGATAGGCATAGTATGATCGTCACTTTTGCGTAGAACCCGATGTCATTTCACTCATCATCCTCCATCTTTGATGGATTCTTCTTAATACTCACCAGGGCCTTGTCTATGCCTTCTTTCATGAGCAACGATGTTACTCGCATCTTCCACAACAGGAAGTTAGACTTGCCGTCGAATTTCTCCACCTTGAACTTGATTGTTGTGGTCGCCTTACTAGACATTGCTCTGATTTCAATTATTGTTTATCAACATTGATACAACAACAGAGAAATACCGAGTTGAAGACTCGACAACGGAAGCAAAAGCGTAGAATATCTACCACTAGCAAGAAATTGAGACTAAATCACCACATAACTAAATAAGTTTTAACGTGGTTCAGCAAGAATGCCTACGTCTATAGGGAGAAGAGGAGAAATCTTTATTAAAACAGAGAAGAAAAATACAAGAGTTAAAATCTCTCTCTTACAACTCTCAATGGTCAAAATCTCTTTCAGTCTTGACACACCTTTAAAAGGCCAACACCAAGGGGTTTATATAGACCCTAGGATTATTCCTAGTCCAACTCAAATTTCTACTATCAATCTGAAAGTGCACCTAGAAGGGGGGGTGAATAGGTGTAGTACTAATTTAGGACAAATAATGCAAAATTAAAACTAAATGCTAAACACACACTATGTGTAACAAGAGTGAGTCTGAATTCTTCGTAAGGGGCTCTGAAACTTCTCCTCCTTATTTCTCTAAATTATAAGTTGAGGTGCTTCAATAGCTCTCTTGGTTGAACACAAGTGTGGGCACACAAACAATATCTATCTTGTATGTGTATGAGCAATAATAAAAATGCAAGATATAAAGAGAGAGTTGAGAGAGAAAGATCCAAACACAAATACAAGGATATGTTTCGAGGTTCGAGCCACTGTTCTACATCCCCGCCTTCACACAGAAGGATTTCTGTTTGGACATATATATTGCATAATTATTATGATATTTCAACATCATTCTGTAATAATTTTTACAAATTCATATGTCCTAATGTCCTAATCATTCAGAGTATGACAAAGAGAAGATAAGCATGAATCCTATTCAAATAAATCCAAAAGTTCAAATCAAACAGGGATCGACTCAAATTCAGAGAATCTAGAGGTTATCTTATCTAAGAATTAGATTTACCAGATAAGATAACACTATAAAAATTCAAAGGAAAAATAAATTTTTGAAGACCTTATAGGTTTCACTAAGGATAAATAGATAGAGAGAAGATCAACAGATGAGATGAAGCAATTTAGGTTCAGATTCAGACTGGATACATTTTAGCATTTTAATCATAACTTTCGCTACCGAAACTCAAATATGATGAATCAAGATGATCCAGATGAAGATTTAAAGGACTACAACTCTTATGTTGATCACAGTTTTGAATTCTATCATCTGAAAAGTAATATTCAGCAATCAACACACCAATAAGCTGCAGATCAGAATTCTAAATAAATCAAATCAAGTTTGGGGATAAGGGGAAGATTCAAATTCAGAAATAGCCAACTCCTTCTATCTTCTTATGCTCTCCCTTATTACTATTTTTCTATAAATACCTGTATTCATTGAGAGAGATACACGAGAGAGCTAAAAAGCAAAAAAAGGAGAGTTTTGAGTGTTGTAATGCGAGATTGAAGGAGATCAAGGGTTTTGTAATAAAAAATTATTGAATAAAATTCAAGATTCTTTTTCAAGATTGTGCACCATCTTCAGCCTAAGTCTCTTTTAATTTTCTTTATTTTTTTATGCAATTTTTTCTTCTTCTTTTATGTTTGATTCTATGAATTCATCCTTAATCTTATGCATATTCTTTTCTCTTTTCTTTTATTAGTTCTTTTTGTTTTTAACATCGTTTGGAGGAGGAAAACATCAAGGCGACGACAAGAAACGAGTTCGCCAGTTTATCTTCCTCTTCCCTTCTTACCAATCTCTTAACTTCTTTTATTCACTTTAGTTATTCAAATCTTCGCAAAATGTTAGTATTTCTTTCTTCTTTTGCTTTCTTTATATTTTTATTTTGCTTTTACTTTATTCATTTTTTATTTTGCTTTTGCTTTCTTCTACAAGATCTTTATTTTTTTTTAAAACAAAAATTCCAACTTTCATCCAAGGGATTTCTCAACTAGAGAAAGATAAAAGTAAGATTTTAAATAACTAGATTTTCAAGAATAAGTCTCTGTGAATTCATCCTATACTTCCTACTACACACTTTGCTAAAAAGATTTTAGCAAGTTTAGGTTTTATAACTTGTATGCGAATCAACAACGATGGAGTTTTTCATGAACTTCGAATCGCGAACAGTTTTTGGCGCCGTTGCCGGGGACTTGTGAATATTTTTAGTTTTGAAAATCAACATCTAATCTTTTTTTAGTTTAATATTAAATTTTTTAAAAAAATTAAAATAAAATTTAATTTTAGAAATTAAAAAAATTCAGAAAGTTAAATCTTTAAAATAAAATTAAAAATCTTTTCTTTTTAATTATTTTTCTTTCCATCCATAAGATTTAATTTCAAATTTTCTTTTGCAGGGATATTGCATGAACAAAGGAAGACTTGCACAACAAGAAGAAGCTTGCTTGCTTATGTTATATTGCTTTGCTAAAATAAAATAAAAAAGTAAATTTGCTTGCTTCAGAGTCACCGGAAAGGTTAGTATTTTTTAACTCTACTCACGAATCTCTTATCAGTGGGGATTTGGAGGTGCTTATTGATTGAATTTTGTGCTGCATTAATGAACTCTTGCATAAAAATATCTTAAGAGTTGTTCCCTCTCATATAAGGTCGGGATCTCATCACCCGTTTCTTGGCTCAAAAATCACAACTATATATAAGTTTTTTTCCCAAGCTTAAACTAATTTTAAATCAATTAGAACTCAGCCACTAGGATTTCGAGCTCATTTAAGTGGAACTATTGTGGAAAGACTCTGGTGAGCACTTTCAAGCTTTCAAAGAGGAACTTCTTGTCTAGAAAAGGTGACTTACCCATTGCGGTGGTGCCTGGCCTGGAGGAAGAACTGAATCGCTTATTTGGCGGGTTTGACCAGTAAACTCACAATCTTTCCAACCCAGTTAGGAGCTGTCTAACTAGAGAGAATTCTATTCTCTTAAGGTTAGTAGTTGAAAAAAAGATTACCTTTAAATTAAATTCAAGATAAAGAAAAACACTTGATTGAAATTGATTGGTTTAGTCTGTGTAATCTTATCTAGGATTTAGAAAATCCTTCATCAGGGCAGTACCCTGGTTCATGCGAAAGTGGGTTCATGTTAAGGGTTGATTATAATCCATTATTGTTTCTGACCCTATTGCAACAATGGGTGACGCTAATGAAACTAAACAAATGACCTTAAAGGATTACATGTATCCTACAAGGTCCACCCAACCTTCTTGTATCACCTTGCCAGCTTTTACGACAAATTTCGAGATTAAATCCGGGATGATACAGATGCTTTCAGTCTTTTGGTGATTGGCAAATGAGAACCCATAACAATACGTTAGGGAATTTGAGGATATTTGTGAAACCATGAAGTATCATCAAATGACAGAGGAATCCCTAAAACTTAGGTTATTCCCCTTTTCTCTAAAAGAAAGAGCCAAATCTTGGCTTCTTTCTCTCCATCCGGGTTCAATTTCTACTTCGTAGAAGTAGCCGAAGCCTTCTATAGGAAATTTTATTTTAAGCAGAAAACTACTACCATACGTCAAGCCCTCAACATCTCCCGTTAACTACAAGGGGAGACATTCTTCACATATTTTAAAAGATTCAAGAATCTTTTACTTGAGTGTCCCCATCACGGATTCGAAAAGATCCATTTGATCCAAATTCTTTACAAAGGGTTAGACTACTCGAATAAGACCATGATTAAGTCCCTTGGCAATAGGACATTCCCGAGCAAAATGGCCGATGATGCATGACAATTCTTTGAAGAGGTAAAACACTCTAGAATGGGAGCCTGTTAGTGTTAATAATAAGCAGCTCACCACCACAACTGCCTCTAACAGGGGTGGTATACATAAAGTCAACCCCAATTTTGAGAGTGATGCCAAATTGATATTAGTAGTACGAAAACTTAAAGTATTAGAATTAAGTAAGGGAGCACAATATTCAGCTCCCGAACCATCCAAGCCAGTGGTGTCTCCTGTTTTTTTCCTTTGTGACAATCAAGACCACTTGGTTGAACAATGTCCTATGTTGCCAATTATAGTGGAGCAAGTAAATATACTCAATAAATTTCACAAGCCTAATCCCAACAACAACTTATTTAGTGAAACACACAATTCGGGATGGCGGAATGATCCCAACTTTTTCATGGAAGTCTCCTCAAGGACAAGGATATAGTGGATCATCATCATTTCAAGGACCATCGTTTAATAATCAATTTCACAAGAGAAATCAATTTAATGCAACGCTATCTGTCCCTCCATATGTCCCTCTCAATCAAAGAAAATCATCTTTAGAGGACACTCTCCAACAATTCATGCAGAGCCAATTCATAGATAATTGAACTCAGACCCAAATGTGTCACAATCAGGATCAAATGATAGCCAGGCTCGAGGTTCAGATAGAACACTTAGCTGCAACTGCTAGGGGGAGAGAGAATATTTCCCTAGTCAAACTGTGCCCAACCTAAGAGAACAACCTGCTCCTCAAAATATTCCTACAAGCCAGTTTGAAATTAGTTCTGTTTCAAACCATGAAGTCCAAGCCGTCCACACTTTATGGTAGGGCAAGAGAGTGGACAACCAAGTCCAGGATCCACCTAACAATCCTAATATTGTAAAATAAAAAGATAAAGAGAAACCAAAGGAGTCAACAAAGAAAGATGATCAAGTTATTGTTGACAATCAAGAGAAATCTTTTATGCCAAAAGCCCCATTTCCTCTACGTCTTCAACCAACTAGAAAGAAAAATCATTATGAGAGAATTTTGAAAGTTTTTAAAAATGTTCAAATCAACATGCTCTTCTTGGATGCCATTAATTAGATACTTTCATATGCCAAATTTCTAAAGGACCTAACCACGGTCAAGAGGAAAAGTTCTGTTCCTCGTGAAGCTGCATTTGCTACACAAGCATCATGTCTCATCCACCAACCCATTGTACTCAAGTATGAGGATCCGGGAAGTCAAACTATTTCTGTTAGGATAGGAGATCAGGTTATGGGTCGTTGTCTACTAGATTTAGGGGCAAGTGTAAACCTTTTACCATATTCTGTATACAAACAATTAGGTTTAGGGGAGTTACAACCCACTAACCTTACATTACTTCTAGCAGATAGTCAGTTAAGGTCCCCAAGGGAATTGTTAAGGATGTTATTTTGAAGGTCAACGAATTCTATTTTCCTGCTGACTTTGTGTCTTAGACACTGAACTAGTTAGAGATCCAAGCAATCACTCACCTATGATTTTAGGGAGACAATTTCTTACTACTACTACTGATGCTGTCATTAAATGTAGGAATGGAGTCATGACCTTGTCATTTGGGAATACGACAGTTGAGCTAAACGTTTTCCATACTAGTTCCCAACCATATGTAATGGACGATCATGAAGAGGTCAACATGATTGATATGTCGGTCAATCACACCATTGAGGAGTCTTGCTATGAAGACCCGTTGGAGAAATACTTGGCCCATTTTGGAATAAATTTTGATATTGAGGAGTCTATAGAAGAGGTCAACGTATTGTTAGATTATGTTCCCATCATGAACACCAATCTATGGAGATCTAAGGTGGA
Source organism: Agave tequilana (assembly GCA_038442645.1). Taxonomy (NCBI): domain Eukaryota; kingdom Viridiplantae; phylum Streptophyta; class Magnoliopsida; order Asparagales; family Asparagaceae; genus Agave; species Agave tequilana. The sequence goes on along the minus strand of JAVJIF010003597.1, from coordinate 72,938 downwards.
ACCCTTACCATTGTTAACATCTGTTCCTCTTCCATCAATCGTTGAGCCTCCCAAGTTGGAGTTCAAACTTTTACCTGACACATTGGAGTATGCCTTTTAGTGAGTCAGAAATTTTGCCTGTAATCATGTCATCTTATTTAGACAAGGACCAAAAGAGAAGTTGCAAGATGTTCTTGAAGAACATAATGAAGCCATAGGATGGACCATAGCAGACATCAAGAGAATTAGTCCCCTGTGATAATGCACCAAATTCATCTCAAAGAGAATGCCAAGACCTTGAAGGAACCACAGAGGTGTTTAAACTCTGTTTTGAAAGAGGTAGTGAGAGCGAAGGTAATAAAATTATTAAATGCGAGTATTATTTACCTTATCTCTGATAGTCAGTGGGTTAATCCAGTACAAATTGTACCCAAAAGTTCTGGAATCACAGTTCTTACTAATGAGAACAATGAGTTGGTTCCAACTCGTATTTAAATTGATTGGTGAGTATGCATAAACTATAGAAAACTCAACTTCATAACTAGGAAAGATCATTTTCCTCTACCCTTCATCGACCAATGTTAGAACGTCTTGCCGGTCATGCTTGCTATTCCTTCCTCAATGGTTATTCAGGATATAACCAAATTCACGTTGCTCGTGAGGACCAAGAGAAAACAACATTCACATGTCTGTTTTGGCACATTTGCATACCGTCGCATGCCCTTTGGGCTATGCAATGCACCGGCTACTTTTTAGTGATATATGTTGAGCATTTTTTTCGATATGGTCGAGCGATTTCTAGAGGTTTTCATGGATGACTTCTCTATCTTTAAGTCTACTTTTGATGAAGGTTTATATCAACTATCATTGGTATTGATAAGATGCAAAAAGAAGAACCTAGTTTTTAATTGGAAAAAATGCCATTTCATGATGAATTCTGTGATTGTCTTAGGACGCATTATTTCTGATAGAGGTATAGAGGTTGATAAAGCTAAGGTAGAGCTAATCACCAAATTACCGCCTCCTAGAACTCTTCGAGAGGTGCGATCTTTCTTAGGCCATACTGGGTTTTACCGTCACTTTATCAAAGATTATTCCAAAATCTCCAAACCTCTTTGTGATCTTCTAGTAAAGGATGTTGCCTTTGAGTTCACCCCTTCTTGTTTGGAAGCCTTTGAAAGGCTAAAGACCGAGTTAACCTCTGCACCCATCATCCGACCACCTGATTGAAATCTCCCATTTGAGATGATGTGTGACGCTTCCGACTATACTATAGGGGTTATCCTAGGCCAACGAGTGGATAAACTTTCTCATGTCATTTGCTATGCCTGTAAGACTTTTACGATGCCCAACTGAACTATTCCACCACTGAAAAAGAGTTATTGGCAGTCATTTTTGCTCTTGACAAATTCTGTCTATACCTTATAGTTTCTAAGGTCCTAATGTACACCGATCATGTGGCTTTAAAGTACCTTCTCACGAAAAAGGATGCTAAAGCCCGTTTAATCTGTTGGATCTTACTCCTACTGAAATTCGACCTAGAAATTCATGATAAAAAGGGAGCTAAGAATGTTGTAGTAGATCGAATCTGTGTCTGACTCACTATCTATCCTTGAAATATTTCTTAATGAGCAGTTAATGTCCATCTCCTCTTCAAATGTTCCGTGGGATGCTGACATTGTGAACTACCTTGTCACGAAACAGATGCCCAATTTATGGACCAAGAAAAAATGACTGCGTTTCTTAGCTAGGGTTAAATGGTTCTTTTGGGATGAACCATACTTGTTCAAATGCTGTCCTGATTAGATCATTTGACGTTGCGTTCCTGACTCAGAATTTAGAAACATCCTTTTATTTTGCCATGACCAAGCCTGTGGAGGTTATTTTAGTGGGAAGCAAACTGCTGCAAAAATTTTGCAATGTGATTTTTATTGGCCCACTCTTTTTCATGACTTCATGTCTACTGTCAATTATGTGACCGTTGTCAATGATTAAGGAAGATTGCATGCCAGAATGAAATACCGTTAAACCCAATCTTAGTTGTCAAAATCTTCGATGTTTGGGGCATTGACTTCATGGGTCCCTTTCCTATATCCCATGGATACCAATATATCCTTGTAACAGTTGACTACATCTCTAAATGGATAGAGGCCATAGCATATAAAACCCATTACCGCAAGGTTGTGGTAAACTTCTTAAAAGAAAATATATTCTCTCGTTTTGGCTTTCCTTGGGCAATCATGAGCGATGGTGAAAATATTTCTGCAATCGTACATTTGAAACCTTAATGAGAAAATATTGCATCAATCATAAAGTAGCCACCCCTTACCACCCACAGATTAGTGGCCAAGTAGAAGTTTTCATTCGAGCCATCAAGACCATTCTAGAGAAAATTGTGAACACCACTAGAAAAGAATGGTCTTTTCGCCTGACTGATGCCTTATGGGCATATAGAACTGCATTCAAGACTCCTATTGGAATGTCTCCATATAGGTTAGCATATAGCAAGGCTTGCCATCTTCCTATTGAGTTAGAATACAAGGCATACAGGGCAATCAAATGCCTAAATTTTGATCTAGACAAGGCAGAAGAGTCTAGAAAACTTCAACTAGATGAGCTTGAAGAGATAAGGAACGATACATATGACTGTTCAAAACAGTACAAGGATCGTATGAAGATGATACATGATAGGATCATAACTCGGAAGAAATTTCAGCTAGGACAGAAAGTCCTGCTGTACAATTCCAGTTTACATCTCTTTTTGGGAAAACTGAAATTCCGTTGAACCGATCCGTATCACCCGCATGGTGCAGTTGAGGTCCACAATACCACAGATGGTACCACTTTTCAAGTAAATGGCCATAGTTTAAAACCACACCATGAGTATCTGAGCCCAGAAGTTAAGAAAATCTTCTGAAAGATCCTGTTTATCAGGATTGATCTCTATACATACTAGGGATCCATATATGTATTATAATTTTTGTATTTTTTCTTTTAACTAGACAATGATGGATGACATCCACTCGTCCTCATCATGTACTACCTACCTTTCACATTCTTACATTTGCAGCACGCTATGCATTCATTCATACATTGAAGACAATGCATAAGTGTGGGGGAGGGTTAACATAGGTTTTCTAAAAAATAAAATAAAATAAAATAAAATAAAAAAGATTATAAATAATAAAAAATAAAAAAATAACATTTTTTTGTTACAAAAAAACTTTTTGAAAAGAAAATAATACTTTGACTTATTTTTGCAAGAAATTAAGTTTAATTTAAGGAATATGAGAATCATAATTAAGATTTCTTATACTTGATTGAAATAAGAATATTTGTTTAATTTCTAGGGATAGAAGAAAAAATTGAAAAAAGTAATATAGTCTTGATTTTTACCTTGAAAAAATATGCATCTTTTATATACTTACATACTTAGGGTTCAAAAATAAAGATTCTTATGCCTTAAAAAAAAGAAGAAAAAAAGAAAAAAGAAGAAAAAAAGAAAAAAGGAGAATATATATATATATAATATTATAAGAATCCTCTAATTAAGTTGAATTTTTGTGCCTCATAAAGCATGATTAGTCACGCCTAAAAGTGGTTCATATCACCAAATAAATCCTTAGTTTTGTGGCCTTATTTGCTCGAGTCCTAAGTCCTTGGGTGTTTTCTCACCCGGTGCCCTAAAATCGTCCGATTTAGGAGTCACCGACTAAGATTCATTACATGGGTAAATTAGAAAGCCTAAGCCACCAATATATATACAAATAAGACATATGAGTTAGAGTTAAAGATCCCTTAGTTAAAATATTCACGGTCACAAGATGCATATGACTTAGGGTAAAATAATAGATTAAATGAGAATATAATTTTATTCCTAAGCTTAATTGATAACAAATATTTGAATAGAGGCTAAGTCTAGAGATGAATAAGTCGATACTCTTATAACTTAAAAGTTGCTTAATACTTGTAAAAGCACTTCAAATATTTTCTCTTCTTTTCAAAATATATTTTTGAAATACTAACAAATTATTTCTTTTCTTTATGGATTTTGTGGGTGTAATCCACTGAAAACCTTTAGGAGATTACAACTCCTCCTCTAGGGGTAACCTAGAAGTTTAAAGGCTTATTGCACATGCTAAGTGCAATCGCGTGACCTGCAAAAATTGTCCAATAACAACCCTTAGTTTTGTTTTGCTCGTGGACAAGCAAAAGATGAGTGTGGGGGTGTGTTTGGACACATATATTGCATAATTATTATGGCATTCCTACATTCATTCTGTAATAATTTCTACAAACTCATATGTCCTAATGTCCTAATTCATGCAGAGTATGATGAAGAAAAGATAAGTATGAATCCTAACCAAATAAATCAAAAGTTCAAATCAAACGGGGATCGACTCAAATTCAGAGAATTTAGAGGCTATCTTATCTGAGAATTGATTTACCAGATAAGATAATACTATAAAAATTCAAAGAAAAAAGAATTTTTAAAACCCTATCGGTTTCGCTGAGAATAAATGGATAGAGAGAAGATCAATGGATGAGATGAAGCAATTTAGATTCGAATTCAGACTGGATACATTTTAGCATTTTAGTCATAACGTTCGCTATCGAAACTTAAATCTGATGATTCAAGATAATACAGAAAGAAGATTTAAAGGGTTACAACTCTTATGTTGATTACTGTTTTGAATTCTATCATCTGATAAGTAATATTCAGCAATCAACACTGCTAATAAGCTGTAGATCAGAATTCTGGATAAATCAAATCAAGTTTGGAGATAAGGAGAAGATTCAAATTCAGAAATAGCCAGCTCCTTCTAACTTCCTACGCTATCCCTTATCCCTATTTTTCTATTAATACCTGTATTCATTGAGAGAGAGGTATACGGGAGAGCTGAAAAGGAAAAAAAAGGAGAGTTTTGAGTATTATAAAGCGTGATTGTAGGAGTTTGACGGTTTTGTTATCAAAGATTATTAAATAAAATTCAGGATTCTTGTTCACGATTGCGCACGATCTTCAACCTAAGTGTCCTTTAATTTTTTAAAATTTTTTATGCATTTCTTTTCTTCATTTTTTTTTATGTTTGATTCTATGAATTCATCCCTAATCTTTTGCATATTCTTTTCTCCTTTCTTTAATTAGTTCTTTTTATTTTTAACATGGTTTGGATGAAGGAAACATCAAGGCGACGACTAGAAACAAGTTCATTGGTTCATCTTCCTCTTCCCTTCGTACCAAACTCTTAATTTCTTTTTATTCACTTTAGATATTAAAATCTTCGTAAAAAGGTTAGTATTTATTTCTTCTTTTGCTTTCTTCATATTTTTATTTGGCTTTTACTTTATTCATATTTTTATTTTACTTTTGCTTTCTTTTACAAGATCTTTATTATTTTTTTAAAACAAAAATTCCAACCTTCATTCAAGGGATTTCTCAACTAGAGAAAGATAAAAGTTAGATTTTTAATAACTAGATTTTCAAGAACAAGTCTCTGTGGATTCGATCATATATTTGCCACTACACACTTTTCTAAAAAGATTCTAACAAGTTTAGATTTCATAATTTGTACGTGATTCAACAACGATAGAGCTTTTCATGAACTTCGAATCGAGAATAATTTTCGTTATGTCCAACAAGGACCTTCCACAAAGGGACCTCCACCGAGGAATTACAACTTATAAAATGGGTGTACACAACTCCAACTCTCTCATACACCTCTGAAAGTACACCTAGAGGGGGGGTGAATAGGTGTACCGCTAATCTAATGAACTAAATGCGGAAATTAAAACTAATTTGCAACAACACTTAGTGCAACCAACGAGTGTAGCCGAATTCCCCGTGAAGGGCTCTGGACTACTCCTCTTGATTCCTCTGAATAAGAGTTGAGGCGCTATATGAAGCTCTCGTGGTTAAGTACAAGTAAGGCACACAAGCAAACACAACCAAGCATATAGGAATAAGCAATGTGAATCAATGCAAGACATAACACAAGCATATAAGATATGACAATATGAATGATGCTATGCACAAAGGTAATGAGAGAGAGAGTAAAGAGTCAATGGATCAAACGCAAACAACAAGATGTGTTTCGAGGTTCGAGCACCGAGCTCTACGTCCCCGCCTTCACCGAGAAGGATTTCTAATCCACTAACTTGTCCACCTAGAACTCCCACCGAGGGAACCTCCACCGAGGATTTTGTACAAATACAACTGGGAGTACCGAACTCCTCTCTTAACCAATAAAACCTCCACCGAGGCAATACAAATGGTCTACCGAAGACCGGAGTACCGAACTCCACAAATACAACCAAATCAACCTCACCGAGAGGGATACAAGCACAATCCACCTCTACCGAAGAGGGATACAAATACCAACCAACTCCACCTCACCAAGAGGGAGTAAACCATAACCTCAACCTCTACCAAAGAGGGAGCAGACCATAACTCAAATCAACCTCTACCCAAGAAGGATATCAACAAAGAAGGAGGGTTACAACAAAGTGGTATATCTCAACCACAAACCAAAACCTTTTTTCACAAAACAAGTGATCCTATAGAGAGGATAGAATGATAGCTCAAGTGTGGAAATCAAGGTGTTTTGGAAATCAAATAACAAAGAAAAATCCTTGGGAAAACACTTGCAATATGATAGAAATGAAGATCTAAAGCAATATCCCAAAAACCTATTTTTCTTTGAATTTTCCAAACCCTTGAAAAACAATATAAAGATGAAATCTTTAAGCTTTAAACTCTTTTGAATCTTGTATAAAACACTAGGGAAAACTGAAAATTTTCTCTTGTAAAAACCTTGGCAAAAACCCAAGCAAATGGGGCTTAAATAGCCCACCAAAAGAAACTAGCCGTTGAGCTGATCTGGCAGCTCTGGCAGCTGGCGGTCGACCGCCCGGTCGACCGCCAACGGTAAAAAATTTGACCGTTGGAAGCCAGCGGTCGACCGGCTTGTCGACCGTAAAAATCCAGAGAGCAAAGCTCTCTGGCCGGTCGACCGCACGGTCGATCGCCCAAGTGACTGGCCAACGTGCACAGGTGTGTGCACGTCGGTCGACCATCCCGGTAGACCGACTCTGGGTCCGGTCGACCGGCCCGGTCGACCGCGAGAGCCTGGCAGAAGGCAATCTGGGTCAGAAAATTGGGTTTTAAATAATTCTAATAAATCCCATAAAACTTCTAAAAATCCACAAAAATAATTTCTAACTTTATATATGATATATAAACATGTGATAAAAATTTCAACACAAATATCAAATATTTTAAACTATTTTTGTGTAATGGAAAAATTACCGAAAACCAGAACCTGTATTTTTGCAAACTTGGATTTTTCAAATAAACTTTGTCCAAAACATATCCAAATACAAAAACATGATACTTAATCATTTTAAAACATGTTGCATATGGACATAGGTCCAATATACATGAAACATATACATATCATTGTTTTTGTCTTTTATTTCCAAAAATATGTTTTGTTAAAAACACAAAACACCAAACCTCATGAATAGGCATCTCAACATAAGTTTGTCTAGAAAATTAAGCTTACATGTATATAGAATATATCTAATATACACTTAAACAAAGTAAACTTGTATTGATACTATCTATTCATGAAAACCAATATCGGTTAAATCAAAAATCGAAAAACCGAATCCAAAACATGAAACGTGTGTGTATTGTGAACTTGAGCATATCACACTATCTAATCTTTACACATGGATCTAAAACACAAACTAAACTAGGATACCTAAGTCTTCTTGATGATCTCCATCTTCAAGTCGACTCGATCCAAACTGTGATCCACCGAGCTTGACTCCAACGAGTGCTATGTATGATCTTGATGCTCGGGCTCTGAAATCACCATGTGAAAGCTTCCAAACCATCTTGTTGAAGCAATCACCAACTAATATCTTGATTAAATGATCTGAAACTAAACATCACAAGATAATTAGTAAACATAACTACATGAGTTAATCATCATCAAAACTAGAGTGGAAGGCCACTGAGCCAACAATCTTCCCTTTTTTGATGATGACAAAACTCATGGAGTTATATATGCATGGATTAAAGTTAAGCTTCAAAGAAGCTCCCCCTTAACTCATGCATCACAATAAACAAATAAATATGCAATGAAAGCTTATAAACATGTATGCAAATGCATGGAGATAAACATGCATAAACAATCATGAAACACTTCAAATTCTTTTATTGCTATGCATGAACATAAATCCTTTTTCCAAAACATGCATAAATACTGAAATACTTCTCCCCTTTTTTGTCAATCATCAACAAAGGGGTTAAAGTAAAACAAAACCAATAAATTATTCTCCCCCTTTTTGTTCAAAACAAAGAATTAACTAAGGGGTCAAACAAACAAATCAATAAATAGATATATGCGATATACATTCATGAAGGGGAAGACGCAAAGTTAACTTCCCTACATATATGCATTACATGAAGAAGGGATGACAAGCCCTAATTCACATAACACATAATATACAATGTATAAGAGGAGATGTGGAGCTCCCCCTACACACGTGTACCACATAAAGAAGAGTTGTCAAGCTCCTCAATATAGGATACACACAACATGAATCTATATGTAGAAGAGATATTAAGCTCCCCTTGCATATAGGCAATAAAAATCAAAACATTTTTCATATTTCTTATTAAAACATTTCGAATTTTCTCAATAAAACAAATTTGATACTAATTAAAAATGTGTCAAAGTAGTACATTTAGATACCAAATGAAAGTAAACATATACCACTTGAAAGTAAATAAGGCATTGATACTAATTTTGAGAAAACAAATAAAATCTTGATACCAATTTAAAGTATTATTCTTTTAAGCATATGATACCAACTGAAATTATTATTCTCAAAAAAAAATTTTAAATCATTTTCTATCATAAAGTAAGGGAGTGGAAATCAAAGGTAAACAAAATACCAATTGAAAGATAAATTACGAGTTTTCTCCCCCTTTATGAAATACCAAATAAAAAGATGCATAAGCTTGTTTAAGATACCAATTGAAAACTAATCAATTGAAACATGATGGTCATTAAAAATTCAAGCTTTAGCATAAACAAATATATGTATGAAAAATTAGATACCAATCGAAATTGATACTATTTGAAGAGTATGCATACATACATAAAAATATATATGAGTATACAAAAATGTCGATATTGATACCAATTGAAAGAATCCAATGATACCAATTGAAACAACAATAATATCAAATGTATATCTCATATTACCTACCACCCATTCATGCTCATGTTTAAAATTATTTTCAATAAAGAACATACAAGGCATGGACTCCCATCCAGCCGCCCGTAGAAGGTTGAGGTTTTCAAAAATAGGTTTGAAAAAAAATAAAGTATGTTTGAAAACTCTACCATAACGAAGAATCCGAACTAGTTAAATGGAAAAACTTCTAAACTAGTACGAAATCCTTCAAGTAAGGAATAAAATAAAATTATATTTCATGAAATACATGTAAATCACATGGCACTAAACACTCGAAGTCCATAAAACCCATACATACTCATGAAAAACATAATCATGAGAAACATTTAAATGAAGTGAGTGTACAAGTGTTATGTGACACAAATAATCATGAAAATAGACATTCAAGCTCAATATTCCTCAAAACATGAAAATCATCAAAACTCGATTTCTTCACGGCATATGTATGTCAAGTATAAACTAAAGTATACATACATATGCAAAACATAACGAGTCCACAAATGTATATGCATTAAGGCACGTGGCTCAAAGGATGTATATGTATAATCAATAGTTTAGACAAGATGGACATATACATGAAGTGAAAACAAATGATCATAAAACATGTCCAAAAATGGGAATACAAGTCAAATGCATGAATGATCTAAATTAGACTATACTAGCACATTTAATGGGTACAAATAAGCGTTCAAGCTCAAACATATAAAAATTTATTTGTGGCCCACTATATGTACAAGTATAAATCCTAGTCTTAATGAAAACTAACATTTAAACATATATTCAAATCATGAAGCATCAAAAACAAAGGTCATAAACATCCATATGATCATTATGTATATGCATGTGCATTAGATCTTGGACATACATATTAGTTAAAAATAAGGTGAGAACACATAGATATAGATCCATATTAAACATGGGTGTCTCAAATAACTAACATGTATATCACTAATCTAATTCACATGGCATAATCATAATAATCTATAACTATCAAAACATGCTATAAACAATGATATGAAAGCATGTAAATATAAACGGGAGTTAGAGATCGATACCAAAACCGATGATGGCACTTCTCTAGTTCTCCAAACCAAGGTGGTCCTCCCACCAAAACTTCCTTGAAAGTGATGCATCCAATTAATCCACATGAAGCTCGAAACGCATCCACCTCAAGGCACCAATGCTCTCACGTCATGCGAGAGCCCACACCTACATCAAATACAATAGGGGTGGTCTTTGGTACCCATATCCTTTTGGGTCCATAGGGGTTAGCACCTTTTCTAACCCAAACAAATTTATTTGCTAAATTAGAATCATTTATACGATCATAGCAAAATTTAGCAAGGTGGCCCTTACGTCCACAATGTGTACAAGTGTACACATGAGCATACATGTGATGGGTGTGACCGTGAGGAGTATGTGTATGCCGTGTATGGTGTGCATGCATAATAGGAACTTGTTTCTTTCGAAATAAAGATTCCAAACGTGTATGACTCAAAACACAATGGCTCAAAGTGGAGCCCAAACAATCAATATTCTTCTTTAGTATGGATATATCATTTTTAATTAAAGAAGAAGTGTGGCATGCAATAGGTGAGCTAGATGGTGAAGCTACACTAGCATGGCAAACATGAGAATCAATATTATTTTTCAAAGAAGCATTATTCTTTAAAACAATTTCCAAATCCTTTGAAATTGAATCAATTTTGATTTTCAAAGAATCATTTTCTTTTACAACAAAATCAAGTTTAGAAGACATAACTTTATTTTTCTTCAAAACTTCATTACAATCATTTCTAATTTTTAAAATCTCATTTTCCTTTAAGGCGAGGTCTAGTTGAGATTTAAGTGAGTCACGTTCACTAGAAATCTCTTCCTTCTCTTGCAAAATCAAATCAAGTTTAGAAGACAAATTTTCTTTTTCTTTATTTAAAGCAAAAGTCTTCTTTTTCAAAAGGTTATATTTTTCTAAAAGTTTTTCACAAACAATGGATAGTTCTTCATTTAAGGCATTAGGATCCACATAATCATTAAAAGAAGAACTAGCATCATTACAATCTAATTGAGATTCCGAAGATACCTCAAGGGAGTCATTCCCTTGGACCATTAAGCATTGTGACTCGGATTCTCCACTAGATTCATCCTCCGGTTGGATTGGCAATTGAAGCTTGGAGGTGGTCAACATGTTCCACACTGCAAAGGCGGAATCATGGTTAGAAACAAGCATAATATATTCTTTGTTAAGCGTGCTTCTAATAGCCTCAAGGGCAAGTGTATCCTATATGATTGCGGTTACAAAGATAGCATTTCTTGGTAGCGACAAGGAAAACATGCAAGCCTAGGGTTTTCAAATACATGGACATCCTAAATTTCCATGTGTCAATGTTGGAAACATCAAACATGGGAGGTGACAAGCAATCCATGAGTGTGTGCAAGCAAATAATGTGCAAATGCAAATGATAGATTAGCAAACCAAGATCACACTCCTAGGTGGTTAAACTAAATATCAGGAGCGTAGGCTCTGATACCAATTGAAAGTACACCTAGAGGGGGGTGAATAGGTGTACCGCTAATCTAATGAACTAAATGCGAAATTAAAACTAATTTGCAACAACACTTAATGCAACCAACGAGTGTAGCCGAATTCCCCGTGAAGGGCTCTGGACTAACTCCTCTTGATTCCTCTAAATAAGAGTTGAGGCGCTATATGAAGCTCTCGTGGTTAAGCACAAGTGAGGCACATAAGCAAACACAACCAAGCATATAGGAATAAGCAATGTGAATCAATGCAAGGCACAACACAAGCATATAAGATATGACAATATGAATGATGCTATGCACAAAGGTAAAGAGAGAGAGAGAGAGAGAGAGAGTAAAGAGTCAATAGATCAAACGCAAACAACAAGATGTGTTTCGAGGTTCGAGCACCGAGCTCTACGTCCCCGCCTTCACCGAGAAGGATTTCTAATCCACTAACTTGTCCACTTAGGACTCCCACCGAGGGAACCTCCACCGAGGATTTTGTACAAATACAACCGGGAGTACCGAACTCCTCTCTCAATCAATACAACCTCCACCGAGGCAATACAAATGGTCTACCGAAGACCGGAGTACCGAACTCCACCAATACAACCAAATCCACCTCACCGAGAGGGATACAAGCACAATCCACCTCTACCGAAGAGGGATACAAATACCAACCAACTCCACCTCACCAAGAGGGAGTAAACCACAACCTCAACCTCTACCAAAGAGGGAGCAAACCACAACCCAAATCAACCTCTACCCAAGAGGGATATCAACAAAGAAGGAGGGTTACAACAAAGTGGTATATCTCAACCATAAACCAAAACCTTTTTCCACAAAACAAGTGATCCTATAAAGAGGATAGAATGATAGCTCAAGTGTGGAAATCAAGGTGTTTTGAAAATCAAATAACAAAGAAAAATCCTTGGGAAAACACTTGCAATATGATAGAAATGAAGATCTAAAGCAATATCCCAAAAACCTACTTTTCTTTGAATTTTCCAAACCCTTAAAAAATAATATAAAGATGAAATCTTTAAGCTTTAAACTCTTTTGAATCTTGTATAAAACACTAGGGAAAACTGAAAATTTTCTCTTGTAAAAACCTTGGCAAAAACCCAAGCAAATGGGGCTTAAATAGCCCACCAAAAGAAACTAGCCGTTGAGCTGATCTGGCAGCTCTGGCGGCTGGCGGTCGACCGCCCGGTCGACCGCCAACGGTCAAAAATTTGACCGTTGGAAGCAGCGGTCGACTGGCCGGTCGACCGTAAAAATTCAGAGAGCAAAGCTCTCTGGCCGGTCGACCGCACGGTCGACCGCCTAAGTGCCTGGCCAACGTGCACAAGTGTGTGCACGTCGGTCGACCGTCCCGGTCAACCGCCAGAGCTTGACAGAAGGCAATCTGGGTCAGAAAACTGGGTTTTAAATAATTCTAATAAATCCCATAAAACTTCTAAAAATCCACAAAATAGTTTCTAACTTTATATATGATATATAAACATGTGATAAAAATTTTAACACAAATGTCAAACATTTTAAACCATTTTTTGTAATAGAAAAATTACCGAAAACCAGAACCTGTATTTTTCCAAACTTGGATTTTTCAAATAAACTTTGTCCAAAACATATCCAAATAAAAAAACATGATACTTAATCATTTTAAAACATGTTGCATATGGACATAGGTCCAATATACATGAAACATATACATATCATTGTTTTTGTCTTTTATTTCCAAAAATATGTTTTGTTAAAAACACAAAACACCAAACCTCATGAATAGGCATCTCAACATAAGTTTGTCTAGGAAATTAAGCTTACATGTATATAGAATATATCTAATATACACTTAAACAAAGTAAACTTGTATTAATACTATCTATTCATGAAAACCAATATCGGTTAAATCAAAAACCGAAAAACCGAATCCAAAACATGAAACGTGTGTGTATTGTGAACTTGAGCATATCACACTATCTAATATTTACACATGGATCTAAACACAAACTAAACTAGGATACCTAAGTCTTCTTGACGATCTCCATTTTCAAGTCGACTCGATCTAAACCGTGATCCACCGAGCTTGACTCCAACGAGTGCTATGTATGATCATGATGCTCGGGCTCTGGAATCACCATGTGAAAGCTTCCAAACCATCTTGTTGAAGAAATCACCAACTAATATCTTGATTAAATGATCTAAAACTAAACATCACAAGATAATTAGTAAACATAACTACATGAGTTAATCATCATCAAAACTAGAGTGGAAGGCCACTGGGCCAACAACCTCTGCACAAGAGGGTAGACACAAAGCAAAGAAAAGATTACAACTTGGTGATCCCAAAGATCACAAACACAACTTAGTGATCACAGAAGGTTACAAACAAAACACCTCTCACAAACAAGACCGTAGAGGATAGATTTGCAATGAAGAGTTCAAGTATGTGAGTGAACAAAGGTTTTGAAAAAGAAAACATAAAAAAACTTTTGAAAAAAACTTCTTTATAGATGAAGAATTTGAAAAACAATACTAGATTCTCAAAACTTATTTTCTTTTGATTTTTCAAAACTTTGAAATAAAATAAAGATAGAGAACTGAAGCACAAAAACTTGTTTAAAAACATATTCCCAAAACTTTGTAGAAGACGGGAAAATAGCTCTTGAAAATCTTGTTCAAAACTGGCCCCAATAACCAATTTTTATAGGGGTTAAGAAAATTAGCCGTTGGGGGCTAAGCCCAGGCCAGACAGGCTTGTTGGTTGACCAACCGGCCAATCGGCCAGCAGTCAAAAAAAATATCATTGTCAGTTGACCGCCTGGTAGGCCGCCCCCAGGTCACAGAGTATTATAATACTCTGTCGATCGACCCGAGATTTGGGTTTAGCTAGACGGTCGACCGGTTGGTCGACCGCTCCTTGCTACGGTTGACCGATCGGTCGACCGAGCCAAGGGCTATAGGCTTATGCACATTTTTGTGCATGTCGGTCGACCGATCGGTCGACCGAGTTAGGATTCGGTCGACTGGTTGATCGGCCGACAGCAGCCAAAAACAGGATTATAAGGGATAAAAACTTTGACTTTAAACACCCTTAAAAATTCATTTAAATCCTAATAAATTTCACAAAAATAAGTTCATGTAAATACTTTGAAGTACAAACATGTGTGATTAAAAACCAACACTTATTACAAGCATGTGAACTATTTTTGAGGTAAAAAAATATAAGCATAGACCAAAAACTGTATTTTTCAAAATCAAACTTTGAATTGGAAGAACGATTTCTCTAAAACTTGTATAGATACAAAAATAAGATATTGAAGCACATTTGAAGTATAGTGTGTATGGATAGAATTCAATACACATAATAAATGATATATCCTTGTTTTTGACAATAAATCCACAATAAGTTTTGATAAAAACAAAACTTAAATACTTGAAGTAGATACATCAAAGTAAGTTTCTCTAAATATATATGAACATCAATATATATGTTGAAATTCAATATACGTATAAACCATGCAAGCTTTTTTTGATGAAATCTTTTCATGAAAACAATATATGAATCCTTGATATATTAAAAACTTAAAACCATATGCATCATAAAGCAAAACACATAGAGATAAGTTTTTCTAAACAATAAAGCTCTAATATGTGTATAGATAGAATCCAACACATATATAAACCATGAAACTTATTTTATGTAGATATAAAACATGTAAACTTAAACTTAAACCTTGTGTGTGTGAACTTGAGCAATTCAATACTGTTCTATCCTTACACAAGATCTAAACTACTAAACATTTAAACAAACCTAAACCAAAGTCTTCTTGTCGATCTTCTTCTCTAACACGACTCGATCCAAACACGATCCAAAGAGATTGATTTCATCTTGAGCACTAGGTGCGATTTTGACGCGCGAGCCCTTGAATCAACTCGTGAAAACTTCGAAACTTAACTTCACGTCTTTATTAAAGCTAAACACCAATTATAATCTTGACTTATATCTGAAAACTTAGTAAACACAAGATCATTAATAACATAACATCATAAGTTAGTCATCATCAAAACAAGGGTGAAAGGCCTTCGGGCCAACAATCTCCTTCTTTTTGATGATGACAGAACTTATGAGGTTATGTAGGCATGGATTAAAGATAAGCTTCATAGAAGCTCCCACTTAACTTATTCATAGCAATAAGACATATATATATATATATATATATATATATATATATATATATATATATATATATATATATATAATAAAAGCGCATGATACCAATCATAATAAACCTATAGATATGCAATGTTAGCTTTAGGTATCAAATTTATGCAGAATAAATTCTTGATACTAATTTCAAATAAGCATGCAATGTAAGCTCTTGATACCAATTGAAAATATGCAATACCACTTGATAATATGATACCAAATGAATATAAATGAATATGCAGTATGAGCTATTGATACCAATAAACTAATATAAGTTCTTGATACCAATAAACAAACTAATAGAATGGATATTCATAAAAACTAGATATCAAAACAAAATATATGCATAAAACTAAAACATGCATATATAAATTAATCTTTCTCCAATCATTCTCCCCCTTTTTGTCATTCATCAATAAAGGGGTGAAGAAAAACAAGATAAATGTATATACGATATGAATTCTTGAGGAGGAGAGACTATTAGGAACTCCTCCTGCATACATGCATTATATGAAAAAAGGGATAACTAAGCCCTAACTCATATAAGCATAATATACAATGCGTAGCTGGAGATGTTAAGCTCCTCCTAAACACGTGTATCATATAGAGACAAGATGTCAAACTCTTCTCTATATACTACACTCATTATGAATTTATATATAGAGGAGAAGTTAAGCTCCCCTTGCATGTAGGCAATGCAATTGAAAACAAATTTTGAAAATATATTAAAACAAATTTTGATTCCAATAGAAAATAAAAACATATGTCAATGAAAAACATTCTGATACAAAAAAAATACCAATTGAATGGCACCATGGATATCACATAAAAATTATACCAATTTAAAGTTAATAATCCTTGATATCAATTGTAAACTTTTCAATATAAACACCAAAATTGCAATATACATACCAATTGTAAACAATTGATACCAATATGAAAAATATAAGTAATTTTTAAAACAAAATATTTTTCTCAAAAAGAGTGAGAGTAAGATACCGATTAAAAACATATGTATACCAATTGAATATAAAATCAAGAATTTTTTCTTTCTTTTTGAAATACCAACAAAATCAATGCATAAGCTTATAAAAGATACCAATTAACATTTAGAACTTAATCAAACTTAGCATGTAACAATTTGTGCTATAAAATATATATGTATAGACATTTTTAAATTAGCACAAGAAATCATATATGTGTATGTATGATCAATTTATATATCAATTGAAATATGATGCATACATATATAAGAAAGCATGAGTATTGAAAAATAAAATATTATTAAAATCATTCATAACTCATAACATCCACCCTATCATGCATATGTTTAAAAATATATTCAATAAGAGAATATATGGTCGCCCAACCAACCGCCCTTGTAAGGCAGAAGTTTTCAAATATAATATTTTGAAAATAATTTAGTATAGGTTGAAAACTTTACCAATTGAAGAATAAGAAATTTAAGATAATTTTGAAAACTAGTACGAAATCCTTCAAGTAAGGAATAAAACAAATATATGTTCCATGAAATATGAAAATTACATGAGAATTAACACTCAAAAATCTATAAAGCACATAGATTCTCATGAATCCAAAATCATGAGTAAACACAAAATATAGAGTGCACAATAATCATGTAATAAACATAATCATAGAGATAAGATAATGAAAATCAAATCATCGAAATATATGATTTTTTTCATAAATATGAAATCATAAAATATGAAAATTTTATTTTTACCAAAAACTAAAAAAGCTTCAAGGTATACATATATGTTTTGTCAAAATTAAAGCATACATATTATTCAGACATTAATTGAGTCCAGAAATGCGTATATGTCATATAGAGCAAGTGACTCAAGGATAAAACATGTATATCATATAGCTTTGACAAAATTTAAATATACAAGAAGTTAAAACTTTTTTCATGAAAAACATGTACAAAAGGTGATAAAAAAATAAAGGAATACAAACATAAATGAAAGAGTCATCAAAACTAGGTCATACAAGTACTTGTAATGAGAATTAAGTATAGCTCACTACTTATGCAAGTATAATCACAAATTTTAATAAAAATTACATCTAAACAAGTAATCAAAACATGAAGCATAAAAACACCAAAACACGATTGAAAAATAAATATATTCATTAGTGTAAATGCAAGTGTTATTAGAACTAGGATATAAACAATAGCTAAACTATAATGAGAACACAAAAGATATGAATCTATATAAACATGGGTGTATCTCAAAATACTATATATGTATATCACAAGTCTAATAAACATTGGATTTATCCTAATGAGCATGAAAAACCAAGATATGCTAAAAATCATCAATGAAGGCATATAAACATAAACAATGTAAGAAGGATAGAGATAGTTACCAAACCGATGAACTAGTCTCTATGTCTCCAAAATATGGTGGTCCTCCCACCAAAGCTTCCTTGATAGCGATGCATCCAATATTGTATCATTTGGCTCAAACGCATTCACCATCATGGCCCCAAAACTCTCACGTGTTGTGAGAGCCCACACCTACATCAAATGCAATAGGAGTGAATTTTGGTACCCAAACTTTTTTGAGTCCATGGGGGTTAGCACCTTTTCAACCCAAACATTCTCACATGTAAAATTCAAAGTATTTAATCCATCATAACAATATTTTGTAAGGTGGCCCATACGACCATAACGTGTACAAGTGAATACACTAGCATACATTGAATCTTGTATGTGAGCATGATGAGCATGGGTGATAGGTAGTCAAAAGTGTATATTTATCATCATAGTTATCATCATATTTCCCTACTTATTCTTTTATAAAGTACTGCTACGTAACGTTTTATTGTTTAGTGTTGTGCAAGCCTTGAGTAATTAAACAATAAATAAATGAAGCCCAATTGAAGCCCACAAGCCCACATGCATGATTTATTTTAGTAATTTAGAAGCTTCTATCTTATCTAACTTAATCTAAATTTAGATTTTAAATTATTAATTTAAAATCTAGGGGGAAGGAGGAAGAATAAAGTAGGACTCCTAATTACTATTCAAATCTAGAGGAGGAGGAGGAAGGATAAAGTAGAGCTCCTAATTGCTATTCAAATCTAAGGGTAGTAAGGCTTGAAGATAAAGATAAAGGGACCAAATCCTTTTCAAAGTCAAATTTTTGATAACTTGCTTCCCAAGTTATCCCGAACTCTCAAGATCGAGGGTCAGGATGCATAATCTAAGAGGAGGCACCCAGATGGACGAATGAGAGGAGGCCACGCGCTCAAGCATGTGATAGTTGGCCACGAGATTGTCGCGAAAACACGGTAAAAGCCACGTTTCCGTGGCTTATTGATAGAGATAGAGGGAGCGTGAAGGAGATCTACTTTATTTTGATGACTTCGGCCCAAATCTTCTACAAAAAGGACCCCCTGCAGTACGTACAGAGCACCTCATCCAGAGAGAAGAAGAAGAAGATTAGGGTTAAGGATTTAGGGCTTTTTGTTAGATTAGTTTAGCCTCTTTTGAATTCTCTTCTTTGTAATTGCTGTTGGTTTTAGCTTGGCTATTATAAGGAGGAATGAGAAGGAGCTTGTACCCAAGGATTGCATCAATAAAGGTTATCTTTTCTTTTTTATATTCTTATTCTTGTTCTTTTAATTTCAAGTCTATCTTTTTATTTCTTTGTTCTTGGTTTGATTTTTTGTGTTGTTTTTAATCTTTCTTCCTTCTCTTTCTTTTCTTTAAAGATCTTAAAAATAAAAAGATGGATGAAACAAAAAGAATGCTGGGCTAGAATAATTCTAGGGTAACTAATCACTAGATCGACTAGGGTTAGATCTAGGGTTAGTTGATTAGTCTAATGGATTTGCAATCTAGGGTTAGATTAATCCTTTGAAGTTTAGTGATGATAGTCCAACTTAATGATTTAGATAATTAGGGCTTGGCTTTGGATTAGAGTAGGGTTTGGCTTTAGATTAAGTTTAGGGGTATGATTTGACATAGTTTAATGATTATGGATTGGCTTTGGTTTAGGGTAAAACTAGGGTTTGGCTTGGCGTAGTGTAGACAAGTTAAGTTGGACATCTTACTCTTCTTACTTAGGGTTAACAACTTAGATGAATGTTTCATTAGTTTAGAAGGATACAACCCCTAGATCGAGACTAGTTGTGAAGGTAGATTAGCGACCATGATTTTCCCTCTTGATTAGATCTACTTTTTTATTTCAAACTACAACCAATCTTTCTTCTAAGTCTTGACTACAGATATACCGTACTGCCAACGCTTCCATCCCCTCCCTCCCAGTGGAACATGACCCGCTTTGGCCCTTGCTGCAGTGGATAGAATTGAATAACGAGAAGAATCTAGCCTTCTAATTATTTGATTATTTGTTTTTATCTTTGTACATATTTATTCGCTCGTTCAAGTTTCAATCAAAATTTTGGCGCTGTTGCTGGGGAGGGAACAACACGGTAATATCTAACCCTAATTTGTTGTTTCTGTTCTGCAGGGCATCAAAAGGGAGTTTCTAAGGTTAATCTACTGCACACCTAAGTTTTTAATTTAACCTAGTTTAACAGAGATAGTTTAACCCTAGTTCTAATTAAAAAAAATTATTGACACTACATGCTAAAGTGATCGAAACCTAATTAAAAAAAAATTTAGACGTTACATCTAGGGGCATTGTCTATTTTTCTCTTCTTTTATTTTATTGTTGGTGAGTGCTGGAGACCAAAGGTACGTGATGCATTGCATATAGAATAGGAAACGCCCTTGTTTGACTTAGTTCAATATAGTGTGTTTTGATTCTTTTGTTTGATATGTACACATTTAAAACATCTTAAGGGCATAACCCATAAACAACATAAGGTGGGGATTTCATCACCCTTCCTTAGCCCATAAGCCATATTTCGTGCACGCACCATCCTAATCTTGATTAAAATTTGACTATACTTTGGCCCTAGGTTGACTTCGGACTCATTTAGGAGGTTGACCGAAGAAGGAGGTTGTTTGAAATTAACTCTTGCTAAATTGGTGTCTAGAAGGGGATTAAGGGCAGAAAGCCTGAAGGTTGGTGGTTACTTAATTAAGGAACGTCTTTAACGGATAACCTCCACCAACCTTACCACCTACCTAGCCGATTAACTTGTGGTTAGGGTCGACAATAGACCTCCCAAGGATAACCTAAAGTTAGGAGTTGTTTATGTCTAGGCTAACTTAGACTATGATTGATTGCTTAGACTAGGACTTGATTGACTTGTTTGACTTGGGTGAACTTGTTTGTTAACTTTAGTAACTTAACTTTGTATGTCAGCTTGGTCAAGAGACCCGGCTACATCTAGACTAACTAGAAATAGCTCACCACCCAAAACTGAAAATATGGCTCAACAATCAACATTGCAAGATAGGTTCTATCCAATTAGGGCCTCTCTACCTTCATGTATTAGACTTCCTGATTTGGGGACAACCAATTTGAGTTAAAACCCTGATTGGTCGCTGATTGGTAGTGAAAAATGCATAATTGTCATCATATTTACTATCACATTTTCACATTTATTCATATAATGATGCACATTTATTAATATTTAGTTATTTAATGTGTGCAGGCCTTAAGTGTTGAATTAAATAAAGAATTAAAGCTTAATGAAGCCCAAAAGCCCAGATCCAAGTCCAAGTCCAAGCCCAAGTGCAAAAGTGCAATTACAAGAAGTCAAAGTGCAAATACAAGATGTAAATATTGCAAATACTACAAAGAGGGCAAGGATAGAATTCTATCCAATCCTAAATACCTGGTGGATGAGGATAAATACATGTGCAGGGATGAGAATTTTTGAAGGGATTTGGATTAGAGTAACTTAATTTCTAAGTTATCTCAAAAATCCAAACTGAAGAGCCAGGATTCATCTTCCAGAAAGAAACGACCAGATGGACGGACCAGGAGAAGCCACGCGCCAAAGCACATGGCCAACAGATGACATAGAGCCGCGAAAACGCGGCCCAAGCCGCGTTTCCGCGGCATTTCTGATGAGGCTGCCCAACTGCTTTCGTGTACGATCTTATCCGGGACTCTATCACCTTCTGTACCTATAAATATCCCTGCAGGCGCAGCAGAGAGGGCATCCAGAGACGATTAGGGTTTTCTTTTAGCCATTTTTCTTTAAATTTCAGCACGTTGTAATTTTTGTTTCAAGCACATTGTGGAAGAAGGAGCTTGTATTTGGAGGCTATTATCAAATAAAGGTTACCTACTTTCTCATTTCGTTTATTGTCTTTCTATTTGTTTTAATTCTCTGTGATCTGTCTCTGGTTTTCTTTTTCTTTACTTTTTGCAATCTTTCTTATTAAACAACAAAAAAAAATAAATAAATAAATTGAAAAGATAAAAAAAATGATGAACTAATTTCCTCTAGTGGTTTGCTGAAATTCTTAAGGCAACCCTAGAGCAGTTAAGCATTGATCGGATTGATGACCACTTCTTGAAACCCTAAGTTTAATGATTATTTTTCTTGAAGATTAAACAGATAACTAGACTTCTTAATCCAGGTTGCATATGTAAAAGACTCTTCATGACTTCATACTTAAGAACTAGGACAACCTAAATTTAAGATTAATCTTCTCTTAAGCTGTACTTAGATGTTAGGATGAAACATTGTTTAGTTTTTAATAATGTAACTTAGTTAGAATCTTGTATTGTCTTTTCTTGCTTGAATTGTTCTTAATAACCTAGGGTGAATTACATACATCTCAATATGATGATCAATCTCCTTAACTTGCAATAGGGTTGTGGTAGAAGATCAGTAAAACTACATCTTTCATATCATATATATATCTCAAATCTAATCTCTTCTCTCATATTTTGAAGATACAGAGGAATCGGTCGAAAAGCTTGCATCGCATCCTTCCCTGAGGATCACGACCCGCTTGAGCCCTTGCTTCAGCGGATAGCATTGAGACTAAGAATTTTACAACTCATTCTTATTTACAAATTCTTAAATTCTCAATCAGTCGCTAATGTTGCACATTTAGTATCATATTTCCATACTTATTATAAAATAAAATCTGCATTGTCCTAATTAAATGTTAATTTATTTGCAGGCCCATTCCTTAAGGAGAGTGAAGAGAAATGAGCCCAAAAACCCACCAAATTCTGAATTAAATCAGAATTAATTCGAACTCAGTGAATCAGGGCAAAATCAAGAGGTTGAAAACCGGTTGAGAAGAATCCTCTCAGAATCGATCGGTTGAAGCAAAGATCAACGGCTATTTCTTCAAACTCTCGGAGCTAAACTGCAAATCCAACCCAAGATAAAGACAGAACGAGATGCCGGGGAGACCCACCAACAGGGTGTGGCCACCTGGCCACACCCTGGCCGCGGAAACGCGGCCAAAGCCGCGTTTTCGCTGCTTGGTTAGCAAGTTAGGGGGAGCGTTTGCTCCCCCAATCTTCCCGGGATCTTGTAGGTTGGGTTTTTGCCTATAAAAAGGCAGTATTTGCACTAAAAATTGGACGACTATGCAGAGATAGGATTTAGTCCAGTTTTCATTCTTTGTAGTTTAGGTTTTTTCTTTTCTTTTATGTAATTTTAATTTGTATGTAAGCTTAGGTTAGATGAAAATTCACGTAAGTAAGAGAGAGAGGCTTATGTTGAGAGTGACACCGATGTACCCTCCTCCTTTCTTCCATTGTTTCTGCAAGCAATAAAGGTAAATACTTTTTTATGTTCGTCTCTTTACTTTTGTTTTCTTTTTCCTTCTCCTCTTTCTACTTCACCTCTTTTGGTTTTGATGAGAATGCAAGTGAATCCAGAAGCATAAGTATAACAACGTTTTTGTGAGTGCCAACGATACTTCATGAAGATGTTCTCCTCCTCAAGATCCGTATCACTTCATTCTTACTCGGCTTGATGATATAATGCGAATGGGGACTGAGCTCGATCCTATGACTTATGCGTTGAACGCCTCCGAAGCAAGGTAGAACATACAAGGGTTCCAGGTAAGTCATCAACCAAACTAGGTGAGTAATTCCTTAATCTTCTTTCTTTTCTTTTATTTTTAGTTTAGATCACCAACACGATTTCTTTCACCACATCTTCCAAATCTTTTTTCATTCTTTTTCAATTTATTTGTACATAGTCATTTTCTGATTTTATCCACCTTCTCATTCTACCGTTTTCTTTCTAACTTTAACCTATAACTCTTTTTCATTTTCATAACATAAAACAAAGAAGAACCTTCGTTTGTCTTCATAAAGATTTCAATACAAACCCTAAAAAGCTTCTATCGCTAACCCTCCTTGTGGATCACGACCCGCGTAGCCACTTGCTATTGCGGTAGAATTGAGCACTTGCACATCTCTATTTCTAAATCTAAAATTCTGTATTTTTGTGCAGGTTCAAGCTTCAATCAAACCCCAATACATTAACACTCTTCCAAAGTTTCTTGGATTTGAATTTGAGGATGCATACTTTTTCGTTCGAGAGTTCGAGGAAGTATGCCTCATGATGAAAATAGCCAACTTAGGAGTAAATGTTATTAAACTTCGCTTTGTCCATTCGCATTGAAAGACTTAGTAAAGAAATGGCTCTATAGTCTAGAAGCCGGCTCCATATCATCATGGGATAATTTCGTCAAGGCATTCTTGAAGAAATTCTATCATGTTCATAAGACTGCTCAAATTAGGAATAGCATCTTGCAGTTTAGACAATTGCCAAATGAACCTTTTTGGAAACTCTTCGAACGGTTCAAGGACCTACTTGCTCAATGCCCCCATCATGGGATAGAGAAATGGTGACTTTGCCAATCTCTCTATGATGGTCTAGATTATTCTACCAAGACCCTTCTAGAATCCATGTGCCAAGGGGGATTTTTGGGTAAAAATGAAACGGAGGGATGGGCCTTATATGAGGACTTAGCCGATAAGACCATCCAATGGCAACCAAATTCAGAAATGGTTAAGTCGAACGATTCGATCGCTTCCAAAAGAGGTGCCTATTCCATAAAGGATCATATAGCTCATGAAGCTAAATTGACAAGCATGATGCGAAAAATAGAGTCTTTAGAGACCAAGTTTGAGACTCTAGGAACTAGAGAGCAAGTCGTGAACCAAGTCAGCCCAGCATTCCCTGCAGGTTGTACTTACTATCAGTCCATGTCTCATGTAATAGAGGAGTGTCCAATATTTCTAACTCAACAAGGAGTCCTCGAACACTTAAATGCAGCCTTTGATAGGCCAACCAATAATCTATATTCACCCACTTACAATCCCGGTTGGAGAAACCACCCTAACTTTGATTGGGGCCCACAAAAGGACTAATTTAGGCCCAAATTCTCCAATCAAGCCCCACAACCTCAATGTCATCAACAATTCCCAAATCAAAGTCCACCCACTTTTCAAAACCAACAAATGGAGTCAAGACTTGCATTAATGGAAAGAAAGATGGACTCCTTTTTGAAATCCTAAGAAATAGCGACGCAAACTTTGAGTAGGTTAGGGGACCAAATGAGTCAACTAGCTAACCCCGTTAGTGAAAGAAAACAAGGAACCCTACCAAGTCGACAATTGCCAAACCCTAGGAACACTAGGCAGACTAATGAAGCTCAAGACACAAGTCAACGTAACTGGTCCCCACATTAAGGTCGGGAAAAGTAGTTGATAACCAAGTGATGATGCCACAAGACTCGACTCAACCATCAACCCTTTCTAGTTCCACTCCTCCTAGCTCGAATGAACCCCAAAAAGATCAACCAGCTGAATCGGTGCACACACCCAAAGCCACATACCCAAATAGGCTTAAGTGTAACAATAGTGCACAAATGGAGAAAATCTTAGAAATGTTTAAGAAAGTAAAGCTAAACATTCTACTTCTTGAGGCAATACAACTAGTCCCTAGTTACGCAAAGTTTCTAAAAGACATGTGCACCAAGAAGAGGAAGACTAGCATGCCCAAAAAGGTTTTTTTGAGCTATTGTCCAACCAAATCCCAGTTAAGTACAAGGATCCCGGTTGCCCTACCCTAGCGTGCACAATAGGTCAAGCCGAAATAGGTCGAGCACTTCTTGATTTAGTTGTGAGCATTAATTTGCTCCCCTTCTCCGTTTATCAACAACTTTGGCTAGGCAAACTGAGCCCGACCCAAGTAACAATTTAGCTAGCCAATAGATCAATTAAGGGTCCAAAAGAGAAATCAACAATGTCCTAATTAGGGTTGGAGAATTTATCTACCCAGTAGATTTCATTGTATTAGAGACACAACCAGTGTCAAACCCTAGGTCTCAAACTCAAGTCATCTTAGGTCGACCATTTCTTGCGACCATAAATGCAATTATCAATTGCAGGAACGGATCCATGAGATTGACATTTGGAGACTTGACTAAGGAAGTCAATGTCTTCAATCTAGGTAGCCAACCCTATGACACATTGACGAACCTTTTAGGTCAACCTCATTGAGGATATGACTAGTGAGCACAAAGAGGAGATCATACTAGAATCAAATGGTCATGAAGAGTTAGAATCTAGTGATCTCAACCTTGATGAAATTGAGTAGGTCCAAGTTCTATAGAGATGGAGAATATAAGTTTAACACCTCCACCCATCGAGCCACCTCCTTTCTTGGAGTTAAAGACCTTGCCTAAGCATCTCAAGTACGCCGACCTAGGTGAACAAGAGATGCTACCAGTCATAGTTGCATCCAACTTGACTAATAGGCCAGAGGAAGACCTATTGGCAACCCTTAGGAGACATAGAAAAGCTATTGGTTGGACTCTGGCTGATATCAAGGGACTAAGTCCTAAAATAGTTTAGTATAGAATCCATCTAACTGAAGGGGTTAAACCAAAGAGGGACCCACAATATAGGCTAAACCCGTTCATGTAAGAGGTTGTACAAGCTTAAATAGTGAAACTGTTGGATAATGGGATCATTTATCCCATTTTCGATAGTCAATGGGTCAGCTTAGTGCACGTGGTCCCTAAAAAGTCCAGTTTTACTGTGGTGGAAAACGACAAGTAAGAGTTAGTGTAAACACGACTACTTACCAAGATTCGAGTATGCATAGACTATCGCAAGTTGAACGCCGCTGCTAGAAAAGACCATTTCTCCCTCCCATTTATCGACCAAATGCTGGAATCATTAGCGGGCCATGAGTATTACTGTTTCTTTGACGGTTACTCAGGATATAACCAAATCCCAATAGGCCCGGAGGACAAAGAAAAGACAATGTTCACATGTCTATTTGGGATGTTTGCTTTCTTCGAATGCCTTTAGGCCTATGCAATGCCCCCGTGACATTCTAACATTGCATATTAAGCTTTTTCTCCGATATGGTCGAGCGTTTCTTGGAGATCTTCATGGACGACTTCTCCGTCTATGGAGATTCGTTTGACCAATGTCTACATCACTTAGAACTAGTGCTAGAAAGGTGCACCAAAAAGAACTTGACCCTAAATTGGGAAAAGTGCCACTTTATGGTGCAGCATGGGATTATCCTAGGTCATGAGATATCTATGAAAGGGATCAAAGTGGATAAGGCTAAGGTGGAGATCATAGCCAAACTCCCAATTTCACAATGCGTGAAAGACATTCGTTCTTTTTTAGGACACACTGGGTTTTACCGTAGGTTTATTAGAGATTTTAGCAAAATTGCTAGACCCCTTACAAACCTTTTAGCCAAAGACGTGCCCTTCGTCTTTGATGACAGTTGTCTTATTGCATGGGAGAAGCTAAAATTGGAGCTTATCTTTGCACCTATCATCTCACCTTCGGACTAGTCTAAACCATTTGAGATCATGTGTGATGCTTCCGATTTTGCTATAGGCGCTGTCTTAAGACAACGCAAAGATAACAAGCAGCACATGATCTATTATTCAAGTAGGACACTATATGAAACCCAAGTAAACTATACTACTACTGAGAAGAAATTCTTAGCTATAGTGTTTGCTTTGGAGAAATTTCGCCCATACTTACTTGGGACCAAAACCTCTATCTTCACCGATCATTCAGCAATTCGATACCTTATGCTCAAGAATGATGCGAAGGCCCGACTCATCCGTTGGATCCTCCTCCTTCAAGAGTTTGATCTCAAAATTTGAGATAAAAAGGGTGTCGAAAATGTCGTCGCCGACCATCTCTCTCGTGTGCCAAACGCACCTTCTGACTAACTGCCCATCAACGATGACTTCCCCGACAAACAACTTTTAGCCATCTCTACGGAACCATGGTTTACCGACATAGTTAATAACTTAGTCACAAACCAAACCCCATCTAGTTGGTCAAAACAGGATAGATATCAGTTCTTATCTTAAGTCTGGTATTTCATTGGGAGGATCCTTACCTCTTCAAATATTGTAGCGACTAAATAATTACATGTGTTCCCGAAGAGGAAACTAGAAGTACTCTAGCCTTTTGTCACGAATTTGCTTGCGGTGGACACTTTGATCCCCGTAAAACAGTCAAAAAAGTACTACAGAGTGGCTTCTATTGGCCTACCCTGTTTAATGATGCTTTTGACTTTTGCAAGATGTGCACAAGATGCCAAATGATAGATAGGATCTCCAAACGAAACATGATGCCCCTCAACCCAATTCTAGAAATAGAACTCTTTAACGTTTGGGGCATCGATTTCATGGGACCTTTTTCAAATTCATTTGGGTACCAATATATCTTGGTGGCTGTGAACTATGTGTCCAAATAGCTTGAAGCCATCCCTTGCAAGACAAACGACAACAAAATTGTTGTCAAGTTCTTAAAGGAAAACATATTTTCACGTTTTGGAACCCCAAGTGCCATAATTAGTAATAATGGATCACATTTCTGTAAGAGAACCTTTGAGACTCTTATGCAGAAATACTCCATAAACCACAAATTATCGGCGCCTTATCATCCACAAACTAGTGGATAAGTAGAAGTCTCCAATAGACAAATAAAGCTTATCGTAGAGAAAATCGTGAGTCAAAACTGCAAGGATTGGTCTACGAAATTGATGGATGCCTTATGGGCATATAGGGTTGCCTTCAAAACGATTCTAGGAATGTCTCCTTATAGGCTAGTCTTTGGAAAGGCCTGCCATTTACCTGTCGAGTTAGAGCACCGAGCCTATGGGCAATTAAGAAACTAGATTATGACCTAGATAAGGCTGGTGCACTTCGAAAATTGTAAACTTCTGAACTTGAGGAGATAAGGAACGAGGCGTATGAAAATACGAAAATCACAAAAAATAGGGTTAAGGTTTTTCATGATAAGTTCATCATGAGAAAAACTTTTGTCCCCGGACAAAAAGTCTTACTCTATGATTCGAGACTTCATCTTTTTCCCGAAAAATTGAAGTCAAGATGGACAGGACCATTCGTCGTTACGACTGTATTTTAACATGGAGCTATAGAGATTAGTGAATCGAAGAGTGGTAATGAATTTAAGGTAAATGATCAAATGTTGAAACCATTCTTGGAGCCAGTACCGGATGCAGACACAGCCATGGGTCTCTTTGACCCACACTATCGGTAAATTTTTGGAACCTATACTCCTTTTGCATTTTATTTCATTCATGTATTTCATTCATATATTGGGGACAATGCATGAGATAAGTGTGGGGGAGGGTACTAACGCTTAACTTTTAAAAAAAATAAAAAAATAAAAGAAAAAAATATCTACTAACTAGACTAATATAATGATTAACTTACTAACTTTAGGTTAATATTAACTTAACAAAAATATATATATATATTTAAAAAAGGAAACAATATTTTGACTTATCTTTTGAAAGAAATCCAAGTTAATCTTAAGAATTAGGAAAATCATGATTAGGATTTCTAAAAACTATGTCAAAATAAAATAAATTATTAGATTTTTATGTATCGGAGGAAAAATTGAATAAGTAATTAGTCTTGATTTTTACCTTAATGAAATGTGCATACCTAACACACTTACACATCTTGGATTCTAAGACAAAGACTCTTGTGCCTTATAAAAAAATATAATAATATAAATAAAAAAATGACTAATTAAGCTAGATACATGTGCCTCAAGAAGCATAAGTATTCACGCCTAAAGGTGATTTTATAAATAAAGTCCTTAGTTTTGTGGCCTAGTTCACTTGAGTCCTTAACTCCATGGGGTGTTTTCTCACCCGGTGCCCTAAAACCGACCGGTTTGGGAGCCACCGACCTTAGGCTTGCTACATGGGTGAATTAGAAAGCCTTAAAAAATTAAGAAATATTATCTGTATATATACTAACACATCTAATAGTCAATTAGTTAGGTATGAGGGCCTCAAGAAGCCTTGATACTTATACAAAAGAATATTAGATGAGTTATACATATTAAAAATATATATATATATATAAATAATAATAATAAAGAGACATGAGAGTCCAAGTTAAAGAATCCCTAGTAAAGATTCACGTTCACAAGGATGCATATGACTTAGGGTAACAAAAAAGACTATATAAAAAATTCAATTTTAATCCTTACCTAAAATTGATAACGAATTATTGTATAGAGACTAAGTTCAAGAATGAATAAAAATGATAATCCTAAAACTTATAGATTGGTTAGTTTCTTCAAACATATTTCAAATATTTCTCTTCTTTTTTAAAATAAAACAAATTTAATCACTAACATTTTCTTTTTCTTTTATGGATTTTGTGGGTGTAATCCACTGAAAACCCTCATAAGACAACACTCGTCCTCTAGGAGTAACCTAGAGCTTTAGCATCTTATTGCACGTGCTAAGTGCAACCGTGATTCCTACGAAAGTGAGTTAGGATAGGTTAGTTTTTATTTTATTTTCCTTTTTCTTTTTATTTTTACTCGAGACGAGCAAAAAGATAAGTGTGGGGGTGTGATAGATAGTCAAAAGTGCATATTTATCATCATAGTTATCATCATATTTCCTTAATTATTCTTTTATAAAGCACTGCTATGTAATGTTTTATTGTTTAGTGTTGTGCAGGCCTTGAGTAATTAAAGAATAAATAAATGAAGCCCACATGCATGATTTATTTTAGTAATTTATAAGCTTCTATCTTATCTTACCTAATCTAAACTTGAATTTTAAATTATTAATTTAAAATCTAGGGGAGAAGGAGGAAGGATAAAGTAGGACTCCTAATTGCTATTCAATTCTAGGGGAGGAGGAGGAAGGATAAAGTAGGAGTCCTAGTTGCTATTCAAATCTAAGGGGAGAAAGGCTTGAAGATAAAGATAAAGGGACCAAATCCTTTCAAATTTGGATTTTTGATAACTTGCTTCCCAAGTTATCCCGAATTCTCAAGATCGGGGGTCAGGATGCAGAATCCAAGAGGAGGCGCCCAGATGGACAGACGAAAGGAGGCTACGCGCTCAAGCGCGTGCAGTTGGCCACGAGATTGTCGCGGAAACGCGGAAAAACGCGATAAAAGCCGTGTTTCCGCGGCTTATTGATAGAGATAGAGGTAGCGTGAAGGAGGTCTGCTTTATTTTGAAGACTTCGGCCCAAATCTTATATAAAAAGGACGCCCTACAGTGCATACAGAGCACTTCATCCAGAGAGAAGAAGAATAAGGTTAGGGTTAAGGATTTAGGGGTTTTTTGTTAGACTAGTTTAGCCTCTTTTGAGTTCTCTTCTTTGTAATTGTTGTTGGCTTCGGCTTGGCTATTGTAAGGAGGTAGGAGAAGGAGTTTGTACCAAGGATTGCATCAATAAAAATTATCTTTTCTTTTTTATATTCTTACTCTTGTTTTTTTAATTTCAAGTCTACCTTTTTTTTCTTTGTTCTTGGTTTGGTTTTTGGTGTTGTCTTTAATCTTTCTTCCTTCTCTTTCTTTTCTTTAAAGATTTTAAAAATAAAAAGATAGATAAAACAAAAAAGATGCTAGGCTAGAATAATTTTAGGTTAGCTAATCACTAGATCAACTAGGGTTAGAACTAGGGTTAGTTTTGTTGGCCCAAAAGGTTACACTCTCCATTTGTTTAGAGTTTTGATGATAACAAAACAAATAAGTGCTATTTGGTACTAATTAGTTTGTTTAGATAAGTTTCAAGTTAGTACCATATTTGGAGGCCATTGCTTAGCTATTGCAAGAATTTCTAGGTTCATGAAGCAAAGAAGGCTTTTTGCACATCAAAGAAGGAACATAGAAGAGAAGGCTCTAGCAAGGCATCGCATGGCTCAAGACTTCAAGCTTGCTCAAGACAATTTATTAGATTTGTTTTTAATTTAGAATATTGTTAAAGAATAGTGAATAGGTTTGAAGCTCTATCACACACGTTTTTGCGCACATCCTGTTTCCTAACATAAATAGTTTGTATACAATCTTCAACCTACAAACTTATTTTGATATACATAATCATGTATTTTAGGTGTTGTGTTTTATCAAAACTTATTTTTGTATTGGAATTTATGACAAAAACTTTGATGTACATATGTTTCATGAATATAGGATTATGCTTCAAAATGGTTAAATATCATGTTTTTGTTTTTGGAAGAGTTTTGGACAAAACGTATTTTTCTTTCAAAATTCAAGTTTTAGAAAATACAGTTTTTGGTTTTTGGTAAAAATGATAAGAGACAAAAAATAGTTCATATTGATTGATATTTGAGCTAAACTTTTTACCACATGTTTATATATCAATGCAAAATGATAAAGCTATTTTTGGTGATTTTTAGGAGTATTAAAAGATTTTTCAAAATATTTTTAAAACTTTTTTTTTGTCCATTCCAGACTTCATCCAGTCGACTAAGTCTTCTGACTAGTCGACTTGACTAGAAGTCGGTCGACCGGGTCGGTCGACCGACGTGCACAAATCTGTGCACGTTTGGAAATCTTTGGACGGTCGACCGTCCCGGTCGACCGGTCTGAGAGCAGAGCTCTCTGTTTGTTTGGGTCGACCGGGCCGGTCGACCGTAGATCACAACGGTCATTTTCTTTGTACTAGCGGTCGACCGGGCCGGTCGACCGGACTAGCCGTTTGAACAGTAACGGCTAGTTTTCTGAGCAGATTTATTTTTGTCCTTTTCTCACTTAAGTATGTTTAAGTGACATGTTTTGGGTTTAATACATTCTGATTAGCCTTAAAAATGTTTTATCTCTAAACCCTAACCCTCTCCTATAAATAGGGGTGTTTAGGGAGAGTTTGGTTACAAGAGAAAAATTCTCAAAAATCTCCAAAAGTTTAAGGCATTCAAAAGATTTGGTTTCTTGGTTTTTGTGCTGAAATTCTCTCTCATTTTCTGAAGTGTTTTCAAGAATTCTCTGATTTCATTTTCTTTTCTCCTTACACACAAGAGCTTCATTCCTACTCATTAATTCTCTAAGGACCTTTGTCAGGGAAGAGAATTTTGCAAGAGAGAGTTTGTGGTCTTTTGACTACTCAGAGATTGCTTGTACTTGAGATTGTGGAGTTGGGTACTCCGGTGTATTTGTGACATCTTTGTGATAGTGGAAGTGGTTGGAATCCTTCTGGGGAAGGCGGGGAAGTAGAGCTGGGTGCTCGAAGCTCGATAACAAATCTTGGTGTTTGCGTTTGGTTTACTTTTCCTTGTTCTTACTCTACTTTCATTGCTATTACTACTTGCTCTTAATTGTCATTGCTATATTCACTTGCTTTGTGAGATTGTTGCTTCATATTTTTTTAATTGTGCATTGATTAGCATTATCACCTATTCACCCCCCTTCTAGGTGATTTTCAATTGGTATCAGAGCTTGGACTCTAGGTTTTGGCTTAACATCCATAGAGAGATCCTTAAAATTTGCTAATCAACATTTGCATTCCATTTGTCATCACTAGTAAACATGGCCGATAACATCAAAACCCCTCCTAAATTTGATGGACTCAACTTCCCTATTTGGAAGGTTAGGATGACTATCTTTTTGCAATCCCTAGGTAGCTTAGTGGCTAAATCATTGACCAAACCCTATGTTGCACCCGATAGTGATGAGAGCACATGGACCGACTTCAACTTTAGAGAATATGAGGCTAACTCCAAGGCCCAAAATTCTCTCTTAACCGCCTTGAATGAGGATGACCTTACACGGGTAATTCATTGCCAATCCGCCTATGAGATTTGGCAACACTTATTGGTCACACACGAAGGGACTTCACAAGTCAAGAGAGCTAAGATAGATCTCTTGAGGTCCCAATATGAGTCATTTAAAATGATTGATGATGAATCTATTGATTGTATGATTACTCGATTTACTAAAATCACCAATGGTCTTTCTTCTTTAGGTGATGAGATTTCCAATGATCAAAAGGTGCGGAAAGTGATTCGGGCTCTTCCTACATCATGGGAGATAAAGGCCACCACCTTAACGGAATTAAACGACAAGGACGAGATGGACCTCATTAGTCTCATTGGGAACTTAAAGACCCATGAGATGGAAAAGAAAGTAAGAGAAGAGGCTGCTCCACTAAAGAAGAAATCCTTGGCCTTCAAGTCTTCATCCACTCTTGAAGACGATGAAGAAGATGAAGAAGAAGATGAGGAGCTATCACTACTTGTTCGCAATGTGAAGAGAATGTACCGGAGGAACAAGCTCAACTTCCGAAGGAAATTTGAAGGCAAAGAGGAGAGGAAAATCATATGCTACAATTGCCGAAAGCCCGGACACATCATGGCGGATTGCCCGGAGTTCAAGAAGAAGATGACCTCCTCCTTCAAGCCAAAGAAATCGGAAGAAAAGAAAGCGTACAAGGCAACTTGGGATTCGGAAAGCGAGTCCGAGGAAGAGGCGGATGTAGCGAATATGTGTTTCATGGCAAACACACCTAAGGTAACCCCTCAACCTCTTGATGATGAAGATGATGAATTAAGTAAGGAAGTTCTTGCTCATGCCTTTATTGAACTTTCCAAAACTTATGATAATAAGAAGATTGAATGTTATAAATTGCAAAAAGAAGTTGCATTTCTCAAAAATCAACTTGCTATGGTTTCTAAAGAAAAGGATGATATTTCTTCTAATCTTATTTCTATTCAAAATGAGTTTAATGCTTACAAGATTTCTTGTAAAGGAAAATCTCCTATTGTTGATGAAAAAGAAATTTTCTCTCTAAAAACTAAAATGGTTGATTTTGAAAAAGTTTTGAAAGATTGTGCTTTTAACACTAAGAAACTTGAAGAAAAGTTTTCCAAAAAGCACACTTCTCATGCTCACACTACACATAACACTTCTTATGCTAAATCTTTTCATGCTCACAACTCTCATGCTCACAAATCACACACTCACTATGCTTTTAAATATGGTAGAGTATATAGATGCACATATTGTGGTAAGAATGGACATTTAGCTAAATTTTGCTATGACCAAGTTAATAGATCAAATAATCTTGTTTGGGTTAATGAAACTAACCCTCTAGGACCCAAGAAGATGTGGGTACCAAAATCAAGTCCTAAATTATTTGATGTAGGTACACACCAAGGCTCCAAGACGTAGGGAGCGGTGGTACCTTGATAGTGGTTGTTCAAGACATATGACGTGGGATATCAATAACTTTACAACCCTATCAAGGTACGAGGAAGGTGGCTCCGTCACCTTCGGGGATGACTCCAAAGGCACTATCATCGGTATAGGTAACATTCAAATTGGTGCATCTCCCATTATAGAAAATGTTGTACTTGTTGATGGTTTGAAACATAATTTGCTTAGTATTAGTCAATTTTGTGACCGTGGACTTAAAGTTGTTTTTGATAATATTTCTTGCAAGATTTTTGATATTAAATCCAATGATTGTATTCTTACCAGTTTTCGTGATGATAATGTTTATATTATTGACATGCTTAATGTGGAATGTTCTACTAAATGCTTAAATGCTTTTGATGAAAATTCTTGGCTTTGGCATAGAAGATTAGGACATGCATCTTTTGACCATCTTTCTAGGATTAATTCTAAGGATTTAGTGAAGGGTATACCTTACTTGAAGTTTGAGAAAGACCGCATTTGTGGTGCGTGCCAACTTGGGAAACAAACCAAGTCTTCCTTCAAACCATTCAAGGATATCATGTCAACTAGGCTTTTAGAATTAATTCATATGGATCTTTTTGGACCTACTAAAACTAAGAGCTTAAATGGTAGTAGATTTGCATTTATTTTAGTTGATGATTTTTCCCGTTTCACTTGGGTTTTCTTCTTGGAACACAAAGATCAAACTTTCTCTCATTTCAAAATTTTTCGAAAAAGGGTTGAAAAAGAAAAAGGTTTTCCGATTTTGAAAATAAGGAGTGATAGAGGTGGTGAGTTTGTTAACCAACTCTTCATGACTTATTGTGATGAAAAGGGAATTAAGCATGAAATGTCTTGTCCTAGAACTCCACAACAAAATGGAGTTGTAGAAAGGAAAAATAGAACACTTCAAGAGATGGCTAGGACAATGATAAGTGAGTATGACCTCCCTCATTATCTATGGGCCGAGGCCGTAAACACCACATG
This sequence comes from Agave tequilana, assembly GCA_038442645.1. Taxonomy (NCBI): domain Eukaryota; kingdom Viridiplantae; phylum Streptophyta; class Magnoliopsida; order Asparagales; family Asparagaceae; genus Agave; species Agave tequilana. The sequence goes on along the minus strand of JAVJIF010003597.1, from coordinate 36,563 downwards.
CTATATATCAAATCGTATTTATTTATGTAAAAATTCTTCCAAAATATCTTTTGAAATGTATCATTCTAGAAAACCTAATGTTTCATATTTCAAAGTTTTTGGATGCAAGTGTTTTGTTTTGAACACTAAAGATAACTTGGGTAAATTTGATGCTAAGGCTTATGAAGCAATCTTTGTTGGATATTCTACAACTAGTAAAGCTTATAGAGTATTCAATAGATCTTCACTTACCATCGAAGAATCCATGCATGTTAAATTTGAAGAATCTAATGTGTTTGTTGAGAATGTTGTAGAGATTGAACCATTAGGTGAAGACATGGAGAGACTATCCTTGAAGGACTCACCCGCTCAAGATGATAAGCAAGAACCAATTGGTGACGTTCAAGAGGATAAAGAGGAAAGCTCTCAACCGCTTCCTAAAACTTGGAGATATGCCACAAATCATCCCAAGGAGCTCATCTTAGGTGATGCATCTAAAGGGGTAACAACTCGCTCCAAACTCCATGACCTATGTGGTAATTTTGCTTTCATTTCTCATTTTGAACCCAAAAGCATCCTCGAAGCCGAGGCGGACTCATATTGGTTGCTAGCCATGCAAGAGGAACTCAATCAATTTGAGCGCAACCAAGTTTGGCACCTTTTTCCTAGGCCCCACTATAGACCAATAATTGGTACTAAGTGGATCTTTAGAAACAAGATGGATGAGTCTGGAAATGTGATTAGGAATAAGGCTAGGTTAGTGGCCCAAGGTTACACTCAAGCTGAGGGAATTGACTTTGAGGAGACCTTTGCACCCGTCGCACGGCTTGAAGCCATACGGATGACACTAGCTTTTGCATCTTTCAAAAATTTTAAACTTTTTCAAATGGATGTGAAAAGTGCATTTTTGAATGGTTTTATAAATGAAGAAGTTTATGTTGCTCAACCTCCCGGTTTTATTGATCATGTTCATCCCGATTTTGTTTTTAAACTTGATAAAGCTTTGTATGGATTGAAACAAGCTCCAAGAGCTTGGTATGAAAGGCTTTCTAGTTTTCTCATTTCAAATGATTTTATTAAAGGCAAAGTAGATACAACACTATTCACTAAGCATGTTGATAATGATATCTTAATTGTGCAAATTTATGTTGATGATATAATTTTGGTTCTACTAATGAGTTTTATGCAAGGAATTTGAAAAGGTTATGCAATGTGAATTTGAAATGTCTTCAATGGGTGAGCTTAATTCCTTTCTTGGACTCCAAATCAAGCAATTGCAAGATGGGAACTTCATATGTCAACCCAAATACGCGAAGGAACTCGTAAAGAAGTTTGGACTTGAAGACTCAAAGGTTTGCAACACTCCCATGGCAACTACCACCAAGCTTGATAAGGATGACCAAGGTAAAAATGTTGATATTAAATTGTATAGAAGCATGATAGGTAGTCTTTTGTATTTGACGGCAAGTAGGCCGGACATCATGTTTAGTGTGTGTCTTTGTGCTAGATTTCAATCGTGTCCCAAAGAGTCCCATCTTATTGCGGTAAAACGCATTATTCGTTATATTAAGGGAACGATTGGAATGGGTCTATGGTATCCGAAAACCAGAGATTTCTCAATGACGAGTTATTCGGATGCCGACTATGTGGGTTGTAGAGTAGATAGAAAGAGTACTAGTGGGACATGTCAATTTCTTGGTAATTGTCTTGTTTCATGGTCCTCTAGGAAACAAAATTCCGTAGCTCTCTCAACCGCCGAGGCGGAGTATGTTGCCGCGGGGGCTTGTTGTGCACAAGTCCTTTGGATGAAACATACTCTCCTTGATTATGATTTGCATTATAACCATATAAAAATATTTTGTGATAATACTAGTACTATACATATGACAAAGAATGCAAATCAACATAGTAAGACCAAGCACATTGAGATTAGATATCACTTTCTTAGAGATCATTTTGAGAAAGGAGATATAGATATTGATTATGTTTCTACGGATTTGCAACTTGCCGATATTTTCACTAAACCACTTGATTTTGCTAGATTTTCATTCATTTGTGGTGAACTTAATGTTTGTGTTATTGAATAAAATGTTTTCTTAACCCTTTTTGATGTATGACAAAAAGGGGGAGAATGAGTTTATGTATGGAAATATGAGCTCATATGGTTTTGGTTCCATATGAGTTTATATATGTTTTGAGATTTTAATGTGTTTTCATGAATTCTTGTAATTTGAGTTCAAGTGTTTTTGGTTTTTGGTTTCATAATGTTTACTTACAAATTACAAGTTACATGGTTTTTCTTTGTTTAATATAGCATAATTTGAGGGGGAGCTTTCTCCTCCCCTATACTTTTGTTTATAGCCTATTTGTTTTGTCATCATCAAAAATGGGGAGATTGTTGGCCCAAAAGGTTACGCTCTCCATTTGTTTAGAGTTTTGATGATAACAAAACAAATAAGTGCTATTTGGTACTAATTAGTTTGTTTAGATAAGTTTCAGGTTAGTACCATATTTGGAGGCCATTGCTTAGCTATTGCAAGAATTTCTAGGTTCATGAAGTAAAGAAGGCTTTTTGCACATCAAGGAAGGAACATAGAAGAGAAGGCTCTAGCAAGGCATCGCATGGCTCAAGACTTCAAGCTTTCTCAAGATAATTTATTAGATTTGTTATTACTTTAGAATATTGTTAAAGAATAGTGAATAGGTTTGAAGCTCTATCACACACGTTTTTGCTCACATCTTATTTCCTAACATAAATAGTTTGTATACAATCTTCAACCTACAAACTTATTTTGATATACATAATCATGTGTTTTAGGTGTTGTGTTTTATCAAAACTTATTTTGGTATTGGAATTTATGACAAAAACTTTGATGTACATATGTTTCATGAATATAGGATTATGCTTCAAAATGGTTAAATATCATGTTTTTGTATTTGGAAGAGTTTTGGACAAAACGTATTTTTCTTTCAAAATCCAAGTTTTAGAAAATACAGTTTTTGGTTTTTGGTAAAAATGATAAGAGACAAAAATAGTTCATATTGATTGATATTTGAGCTAAACTTTTTACCACATGTTTATATATCAATGCAAAATGATAAAGCTATTTTTGGTGATTTTTAGGAGTATTAAAAGATTTTTCAAAATATTTTTAAAACTGTTTTTCTGTCCATTCCAGACTTCATCCAGTCGACTAAGTCTTCTGACTAGTCGACTTGACTAGAAGTCGGTCGACCGGGTCGGTCGACCGACGTGCACAAATCTGTGCACGTTTGGAAATCTTTGGACGGTCGACCGTCCCGGTCGATCGGTCTGAGAGCAGAGCTCTCTGTTTGTTTGGGTCGACCGGGCCGATCGACCGTAGATCGCAACGGTCATTTTCTTTGTACTAGCGGTCGACCGGGTCGGTCGACCGGACTAGCCGTTTGAACAGTAACGGCTAGTTTTCTGAGCAGATTTATTTTTGTCATTTTCTCACTTAAGTATGTTTAAGTGACATGTTTTTGGTTTAATACATTCTGATTAGCCTTAAAAATGTTTTATCTCGAAACCCTAGCCCTCTCCTATAAATAGGGGTGTTTAGGGAGAGTTTGGTTACAAGAGAAAAATTCTCAAAAATCTCCAAAAGTTTAAGGCATTCAAAAGATTTGGTTTCTTAGTTTTTGTGCTGAAATTCTCTCTCATTTTCTGAAGTGTTTTCAAAAATTCTCTGATTTCATTTTCTTTTCTCCTTACACACAAGAGCTTCATTCCTACTCATTAATTCTCTAAGGACCTTTGTAGGGAAGAGAATTTTGCAAGAGAGAGTTTGTGGTCTTTTGACTACTCAGAGATTGCTTGTACTTGAGATTGTGGAGTTGGGTACTCCGGTGTATTTGTGACATCTTTGTGATAGTGGAAGTGGTTGGAATCCTTCTGGGGAAGGCGGGGAAGTAGAGCTGGGTGCTCGAACTTCGATAACAAATCTTGGTGTTTGTGTTTGGTTTACTTTTCCTTATTCTTACTCTACTTTCATTGCTATTACTACTTGCTCTTAATTGTCATTGCTATATTCACTTGCTTTGTGAGATTGTTGCTCCATATTTTTTTAATTGTGCATTGATTAGCATTATCACCTATTCACCCCCCCTCTAGGTGATTTTCAAGTTTATTAGTCTAATGGATTATAATTTTTAGTTAGATTAATCCTTTAAAGTTTAGTGATGATAGTTCAACTTAATGATTTATATAATTAGGGCTCGGTTTTGGATTAGAGTAGGGTTTGGCTTTAGATTAAGTTTAGGGGTATGGTTTGGCATAGTTTAGGGATTAGCTTTGGCTTAGGGTAAAATGAGGGTTTGGTTTAGCGTAGTCTAGACAAGTTAAGTTTGACATCTTACTCTTCTTACTTAGGATTAACAAGTTAGATGAATGTTTCATTAGTTTAAAAGGATACAACCCCTAAATGGAGACTAGTCGTGAAGGTAGATTAGCGATCTAGACTCTCCCTCTTGATTAGATCTACTTTCTTATTTTAAACTATAACCAAACTTTCTTCTAAGTCTTGACTATAGATATACCGTGCTGCCAATGCTTCCATCGCCTCCCTCCCAGTGGAACACGACCCGCTTTGGCCATTGCTACAGCGGATAGAATTGAACAATGAGGAGAATCTAACCTTTTAATTCTTTGATTATTTGTTTTTATTTTTGTACATATTTATTCTCTCGTTCAAGTTTCAATTAATGGGTATGCTGTGAATGGTGTCAATGCATATATGGAGTATATTTTTTTTTTCAAAACATAGATTCCAATCTCTTGTGGTTCATGGAACATTTGCTCAAAGTAAGCCAAAACAATTAACACCCTTTTTCAAAATATGAGCATTATTATCAATTTTGGAAGAAGAAGTGGAGCAAGTAAAATGTTTACCACAAGAAGATGAAGTAATAGAATCATGATAAACATGAGACTCAAAATTATTTTTCAAAGAATTATTTTTTAAAAAGATACAATCTAATTCTTTAGAAATCAAAACAATTTTATTTTTCAAAGAATCATTTTATTTTAAAACTAAATCAAGTTTTGAAAACAAAAAAATATTCTTCTTTAAAACAACATCAAAATCATTTTTGCTCTTCAAAAATTTATTTTCATTTAAAAAAAAGGTCAAGTTGAGTTTTCAATGAATCCTTTTCATTTAAAACCTCAATCTTCTCTTTCAAAATCAAGTCGAGCTTAGAAAACAACATCTCATTTTCTTTCTTTAAATCAAAGCTCTTATATTTCAAAATCTTATATTTCGAAAGCAATTTTTTACAAAACTCAGAAAACTTTTCATTCAAAGCGTGGGCACCATACTACTTTCATAATCATTGGAAGAGCTAGCACAATCATCTAGATGAGTGTCCGAAATTACCTCAAGGGAGTCTATCCCTTGGACCATATAGCACGCTTCGTCGGACTCATCTACAATAGATTCCTTCTCCAAAATGTTTGTTGTTTGCTCTTTGAGAGAGGTCAAAGTGTTCCACACTGCAAAAATGAAATCATAATGAGAAATCAAAGAAAAATGTTCTTTGCTAAGTGTGTGCTTTAATTCATCCATGGCTTATGCTTTGGCCTCTAGGTACTTGCCATTATCAATATAAGATTCTTAGTAATAGCAAGATAAACATGCAATCCTAGGGCTTTTAGGTAGGCACTCATTTTAAATTTTCACATGTCAATATTGAAAACATCAAACATGGGTTGTACAAGATAATCCATGAGTGTAAACAAATAAGTATGCAAAGCAAATAACTAGAGTACCAAAAGAGGATCACACTCTTAGGTGGTTAACTGAATATCAGGAGGTAGGCTCTGATACCAATTAAAAGTATACCTAGAGGGGAATGAATAGGTGTAGTGCTAATCTAGGATAAATAATACAGAATTAAAACTAAATGCTAAACACACACACACACACTATGTAATCAAGAGTGAGTCCAAATTCCCCTTGAAGGGATCTGGAACTTCTCGTCACTATTTCTCTAAATAATGAGTTGAGGTGCTTGAATAGTTCTCTTGGTTGAACACAAGTGTGAGCACACAAATAATATTTAGCATGTATATGCATGAGCAATAATAACAATGCAAGATACAAAGAAAGAGAGTTGAGAGAGAAAGATTCAAACACAAACACAAAGATATATTTCGAGGTTCGAGCCACTGCTCTACGTCCCCGCCTTCACAAAGAAGGATTTTCACTATGTCCACCAAGGACCTTCCACAAAGGGACCTCCACCGAGGAATTACAATCTACAAAATGGGACTACACAACTCCAACTCTCTCACACACCGCTACACAAGAAGGTAGGCACAAAGTAAAGAAAAAACTACAACTTGGTGATCACAAAAGATCACAAACATAACTTGGTGATCACAAAAGATCACAAACATAACTTGGTGATCGCAAAACACCTCTCACAAACAAGATCCTAAAGGATAAAATTGCCATAAAGAGCTCAAGTATGTGAGTGAACAGAGTTTTTGGAAAAGAAAACACAAAGAAAACTCTTGGGAAAAACTTTTTGATAGATGAAGAATTTGAAAAACAAAACTAGATTCTCAAAACATGTTTTCTTTTAATTTTCTAAAACTTTGAAACCTTATAAAGATAGAGATTTGAAGCACAAAAACTTGTTTAAAAACTTGTTACTAAAACTCTGTAGAAGATGAGAAAAATAGCTCTTTAAAAACTTGTTCAAAACTTGCCCAAGAACCCATTTTATAGGGGTTCAGAAAACTAGCCGTTGGAGGCTAAACAGGCCTGTCGGTCGACTGACCGAACGACCGACCAACGGTCAAAAAATGATAGTTGGGGTTGCTGGTCGATCGTCCAGCATCGCCCCCAGGCCGTAGAGTATTATAATACTCTGTCGGTCGACCGCTCGATTAACCGGCCAAACCCGAGATTTGGATTAAGCAAGCAGTCGACCAATCGGTCAACTGCTTTTTACTACGGTCGACGGGTTGGTCGACTGAGCCAAGGGCTATGGGCTAGCTTGTGCACGTTTTTTGTGCACGTCGGTCGACCACTCGATCGACTGAGCCAGGCTTCAGTTGACCGGTCGGTCGGCCGATAGCAACCCAAAAAAAGATTATAAGGGATAGAAACTTGGACTTTAAACACCATGAAAATTCATTTAAATCCCTATAAATTCCACAAAAATAAGTTTATGTAAATACTTTGAAGTAAAAGCATGTGAGATAAAAAATCAACACTTATCACAAACATGTGAACTATTTTTGAGGTAAAGAAATATAAGCATAAATCAAAAACTGTATTTTCTAAAATCAAATTTTGAAATGGAAAACTGATTTCTCTAAAACTTTTATAGATACAAAAACAAGATATTGAAACACATTTGAAGCATTGAGTGTATGGATAGAATCCAATTCACATAGTAAATGATATATCCTTATTTTTGATAATAAATACCAAGATAATTTTTGATAAAAATAAAACTTAAATATATGAAGTAGATACATCAAAGTAAGTTTTTCTAAACAAATATGAACATCAATGTATATATTTAAAATCTAATATACATATAAACCATGTAAACTTCTTTTGATGGAATCTATTCATGAAAATAATATATGTGTACTTAATATATTAAAATATAAAACCATATACATCATAAACCAAAACACATAGAGGTAAGTTTTTCTAAACAATAAAGCTCTAATATGTGTAGAAAGAATCCAACATATATATAAATCATGAAACTTATTCTATGTAGATATAAACATGTAAACTTAAACTTAAACTTTGTGTGTGTGAACTTAAGCAATTCAATACTATTCTATCCTTACACAAGATCTAAACTACTAAACATCTAAACAAACCTAGACCAAAGTCTTCTTGTCGACCTTCTTCTCCAAGGCGACTCGATCCAAACACGATCCAAGAGCTTGACTCCATCTAGAGTACTAGATGTGATCTTAACGTGCGAGCTCTTGAATCAACTCGTAATAGCTTCGAAACTTGACTTCACGTCTTTATTGAAGCTAAACACCAACTATGATCTTAACCTATATCTGAAACTTAGTAAACATAAGATCATTAATAACATAACTTTATAATTTAGTCGTCATCAAAATTAGGATGAAAGGACTTCAGGCCAACACAATCAACACTACCTCAGATAAAGAAGAAAAACCTAAATCATCCAAGCCAAATTGGAATCAGAACCGTAAAAGAAAACTGTTAGATCCTGACAGTAGTTGACTAGGGCCAAGTATTAGTCGACTAATACTAAGTATTAGTTGATTATACCAAGTAATTAGTCGACTACTCTGATAAAATCTGAAACTCCAACTTTCTGTTACTAAGCCTAGTTGACAACGTCCAAGTATTAGTCAACTAGCCTAGAACCTAATCGACTAATAGAACCTATTAGTCGACTAATGACATGCACAAAGCCTGTATATGTCCATGCATGATCTCTGGAGTTTATAACACCTCCACTTGATCCTTGATTCTTCTCCAATGTATATGAGACACTCAAAATACGAACACAAATAACTATACTTAATAAAAGAGTGAAGTGAACACTAGCCAAACATACCTCAATATAATAATTTAGAGTTAAGTGATGATCGCGAGAGAAAAAGCTTAATTGCAAAAACAATGACAAGATGATATGATGATTTAGATTTTTCAGTCCACCATGTGCCACCTTTATCTATGTCAATCCATGAATTGGATGATCAACCATTGATGGAAGATGAATGCATCAAGAAGCTTAGATTTAGTTATTTATCCGAGCGTACTATGTATCGTAATTTGGGTTTGCATTGATTATGGAACTGTCTAAATCTTAAATAATGATACTTATATTAGAAATCGAATTTATGTTGTTGACATCAAACTTGAATCAATTACTTAACAGTATGTTATAAATATAATAAACTAGTCTCATTTATAGGCAAAATATGTGTATAGATATATAAACTTCAGCTATGTTCAATCGTATAAACACGAAAATCCCTTATTACATGAAGTTATATAAGAATAATTCCCAAATGTCTTATCCTTTCATGACTTCTTGCCTACACCATACCCTTTATTTTCTTTTTATGGAAGGAAAAAAATGACAAGTGCTCATAAGTGTAAGCAAAGAATCTTTTCTATAAACCCTTCTATTAAGGTGGTTATAACGAAGAAATAGAAAAAAAAAATACCTTTTAACCGTTTATATAGTTACTAATTTATTTCGTTCTATTATATGTCACCTTTGTGTCAAATAAAAATGGATGAGTCATATGAGGAAAAATATCTTACATTCTCCCACTTAGCTCGATCATTTATTACAACCTTATAACACCACATAATCACTACCTTTTTTATGGCCAATATATATAAATTGCACCAAAAAATGAAATAAAATTTTCAAAGATGAAGCTTCACATAAAACACAACTTTACGAATCCAATCTTAATTTCGAATGGAAATTAAACATTACATGACATAATAACTTAATGTGCAGACTTGATTGACATGTTTTTGTTGGAACTTTATTTTGATGATACATTTGTGAAGTCATTTCATTGGTGCCCTATCTCACAAGTTTATACAAGAGTCCTACATGCTCAAGTCTTCCCAAGGATTATTGCTATTGATGTGTATTGCATTGTTTATTAGAATGTTAAAAGTCTTGAATACACACACACACACATCATAAGCCTAGTAGTCGACTTATTACCAAGCATAGTCGACTTATACTACCTATGGTCGACTTACTCCTAACTATAGTCGACTTAGTTTTGCTTCAAGATACATACCAACTCTCTATTCTGTTCTGCATAGCATGATTAGTCGACTTATACCTTTCCCTAGTCGACTAATATTAGTTGTAGTCGACTTATATATAATGCTGGCCGACTAAGTTCAGTTTCCAAAAATATGTCAATTGTATCAGACCTTCCCTAGTCAACTTACCCCCTTTATAAGTCGACTACTATAGGCAAAAACTTGTTACCCTAGTCGACTAACCCCCAATCTCAAGTCGACTAATGGCAATTTCTGACTGTTAGTTTCTAATTTCTGGTGTTTTATCCAACGTTTCAAAATTCAAATTCAAGTTAATAACTTCCCTAACTGACTATAAATTTCACCTATAAATAGAGATGTTGTCCTAGGCTAAAAACACCAATTCATATTAATATTTTTCTGCCCAAAAACTCTGTTCAAAATTCTATTTTTCAGAAAACTGTTTCTACTTTCTATTCTTCACTCAAATTTCAATCCTTTAGTGAAGATATCTGAGAGTCCACCTATAAGAGTCCTTGTTCACGATCACATACAGATTTAAGGCTTATAGGATTGATTGTAATCACTCAAAGAGAAAGTATTGTACAAGAGCGTCTTCGAGTTGAAGAGAAGTTGTACAAGGTATTGTTGTCTTCTTGGTTGTATTAAGAGTTGTATACATTTGGCAAAGGAGATTTGTTAAGTGGTATACAAGGTGTTAGTTTTGAGTGTACAAAATCAAAGGTTAAAAGAAAATCTCAAGCGGGTGGCTTGGAGACTGGATGTAGGTCAAGAGGACCGAATCAAGATAAATCACTTGTGTTTATGTTTGATTTACTTTCTGTGACTTAATTTCCTTTTGTGCAAGTTTATATTTAATGCAAATATCTTTTTTTAATTATTGTGTTGACATAATATTTTAATCCTACAATTGGTATCAGAGCCCGACCCGGCATACTCTATCAAAGCCCTGCATACCCGGTCAACACCCTATAAGGATGGCAACAGAGTTTCCTTCATCACAATTCAGAGAAGGACATTCTACACAACGTCCGCCACTATTTGATAGATCGAACTACAACTACTGAAAGTGTAGAATGAAGATTTACTTGCAATCGCTCAATTACGAACTATGGAATATAGTAGAAGCACCGTACACCAAGCCGACAACCAACTACACTGCTTGGAGTGATGATCAAAAGAAGAATACGAACCTTGATGCCAAAGCGATAAATGCGTTATTCTGTGCCTTAACCAAAGAAGAATTCAATCGCGTGTCAACAGCCACATCTGCAAATCAAATATGGCGCATACTATAGGTCACACATGAAGGTACAAATAAGGTTAAAGAATTTAAAATTTCTATTCTTGTTCACAGGTTCAAACTCTTCAAAATGATGGCGAACGAAACAATTTTAGAAATGATAACAAGGTTCACTGACATAACAAATTCCTTAGCATCCCTTGGAAAGGAATACACCCAAGTCAAAAAAGTTCGCAAGATCCTTCGTACACTCACATCAGATTGGGAGAAGAAGACAACTGCAATTGAAGAAGCAAATGATCTCTCTATTATGTCATTAGAAAACTTTATTGGTAATTTAATGGCATATGAAGTACAACTGGAAGACAGAAAGAAGGATGAACAATAATCTTTCTTAAAGAAGAAAGAACTTGCCTTCTATGTATCCTAGAATACAGACAATTCAGATGATGATGATGAAGAGGAGATGGCAATGCTCTCAAGAAATTCAGAAAATTCTTAAAGCAAGATAAGTTTAAATATTTTAATTGTAATAAAACAGATCATATGAAGAAGGATTGCCCAATGCTCAAAAATAAAGAAAAATTCAAGAGCAAAAAGTTCAAAAAGAAGAAAGATTATCAAACATCATGGGAGAATAGTGATTCCTTTTCCTCTGACGAAGAAGAAGCCACTGAACATGCCAATATTTATTTCATAGCTCAAGAAGAAGATAAGGTACAATATACTGAACTCTTAGATGCATTTTATGAATTATACAATGATCTTAAGAATGAAAAGATAAAGAATAAAGTTTTATCAAAGGAAAATAAAAATCTTATCAAAGAAAATTCATGTTATGTTTCTCATATTTCTTCTATAAATTCTCAAAAAGATGATTTTGAAAAAGTTATATCATCATTGGAAAAGGATAATGAGAATTTTATAAAAGAAAATGTAATGCTTAAAAAAGAAACTTTGTCTTTAAATAAAAGAAATGCTGATTTAAATAAAGACATATCAAGTTTCAAAATGAAATATGAAGAGATTTTAAAAAATGTGACTAAATTTAATTAAGAAAAAGAAAAGTTAAATGATTTGTTATCATATCAAAAGATGTCACATAATCATTATGGCCTTGAATTCTTAAATCGGAGTGAAAAGTCTACACATGTTAGTAAAAAGAATCATAATCCATATAATTCTTTTGTGAAAAGAAATACTGATATTATTTCAAAAAGAATTAAGAACAAGTACATATGGACCCAAAACACTTAAGCATTTTTAATAAAAATACTTATAATGCATCATACATACATTCTATATGTAATTCATGCAATTATGTGTATACTAACAGATGAAAACTAAATTCAAATTGGGTTTGAATTCCTAAAGGTTAATGCTTTGATCTTATAATGATTGGTACCATTCTAATGGTACCGTATAAAAAGTTTGATAAAAAAAATATATCAAATATTTTATGATATATATATGTGTTATGATATATTTTTTGTAGGGGGAGAACACATGTTTTTCTATATCTATTATAACATGTTTTATGCAGGGGGAGAACATATAGCATATTCTCTGCAGGGAAAGTTTTCGTGCACACGAAGTGTCATCATCAAAAGGGAGGAGAATGTTGGAACTTGATTTTGAGGATACATTTGTGAAGTCATTTTATTGGAGCTCTATCTTACAAGCTTATACAAGAGTCCTACATGCTCAAGACTTCCCAAGGATTATGGCTATGGATGTGTATTGTATTGTTTATTAGAATGTTAAAAGTCTTGAATACACACACATACATCATAAGCCTATTAGTCGACTTATTACCAAGCATAGTCGGCTTATACTACCTATAGTCGACGTACTCCTAACTATGTCGACTTAGTTTTGCTTCAAGTACATACCAACTCTTTATTTCTGTTCTGCATAGCATGATTAGTCGACTTATACCTTTTCCTAGTCGACTAATATTAGTTGTAGTCGACTTATATATAATGCTGGTCGACTAAGTTAAGTTTCCAGAAACATGTTAATTGTATCAGACTTCCCTAGTCGACTTGCCCCCTTTATAGGTCGATTACTATAGGCAAAACTTGTTACCCTAGTCGACTAACCCCCAATGTTAAGTCGACTAATTGCAGTTTCTGACGGTTAGTCAGTTTCTGATTTTAGGTGTTTTATCCAACGTTTCAAAATTCAAATTCAAGTTAATAACTTTCCTAACTAACTATAGATTTCACCTATAAATAGGGATGTTGTCCTAGGCTAAAAATACCAATTCATATCAATAATTTTCTTCCCAAAAACTCTATCCAAAATTTTGTTTTTCAGAAAATTGTTTTTACTTTCTATTCTTCACTCAAATTCTAATCCTTTAGTGAAGATATCTGAGAGTCCACCTATAAGAGTTCTTGTTCATGATCACATACAGATTCAAAGATTATAGGATTGATTGTAATCACTCAAAGAGAAAGTGTTGTACAAGAGCATCTTCGGGTTGAAAAGAAGTTATACAAGGTGTTGTTATCTTCTTGGTTGTAAGAAGAGTTGTATACATTTAGAAAAGGGGATTTGTCAAGTGGTATACAAGCTATTGGTTTTGGGTGTACAAAATTAAAGGTTAAAAGGAAAAATCTCAAGTGGGTGGCTGGGGACTGATGTAGGTAAAGAGGACCGAATCAGGATAAATTACTTGTGTTTGCGTTTGATTTAATTTCCTTTTGTGCAAGTTTATATTTAATGCTAATATATTTGTTTGAGTATTGTGTTGCCATAATATTTTAGATCCTACAGTTATTATGCTACTAACAGCTACATACATGTCTAGACATACATAACAAGATACACAATATTACCACAAAGTATTTATTGTTTAATGAGCCCTATACAATTTACATGAACCTTATATGTTGCAACTGGAAGAGCTTTAGTTAAAAGATCAACTATCATGAATTCAGTCCTTATATGCCTAAAAGTCACAAGCTTATCAAGAACTCAATCTTTAGCTCTAAGAAATTTGATGTCGATGTGCTCTGATTGACTTCCACTGTTGTTGTTTATAGCAAATGTCAATGCATAGTTATTGTCACATTAATAGCACAGTAATGGCTTTGACACAAGGTCAGCAACTTTAAGCCCCATGATAAAATTTCTCAACCATGATGCCTGTGATGATGCCTCAAAACAAAATATATATTCTATTTCATTGTTGAAGATGCTGCAATACTTTGCTTCATACTCCTCCAAGATACAACAACTCCAACCAAGAGAAAAATGTTTTCAAAATAGACTTTCTGTATCCTTGTACCTGGCCCAATCTGATCAGTATATCTGACCAATTCCAAAAGATCAGAATGGCTATATGTGAGCCTTTATTGCCTTTTAAATATCTAATAACTCTCTTGGCATTTTTTCAATGTGTCATCAAGATTATTTGATATCTACCTAACATTCTGACAACAAAGGCAATATCCAGTTTTGTGGAGGCAACTGTACACATAACACTGCCTACTATAGAAGCATATGGAATAATTTCATTTCTTTTAGCTCTCATCAGTCTTTGGACATTGGTTCAAATTGAACTTAATACCTTTAACGATAGATGCGTTCTTAGGAGTGCAATCTGACATTCAAAATCTATCCAAAACTTTTTTAATGTAAGCCTTCTGAGATAGCCATATAGGTCCATAAGAATGAAATTACTCCACTAACTTTAACATTTATGCACTCATCTGCAACATTCTCAATAAAACCGTATAAGATAATAATGTTATGGAACTTTATATGTCACTGACAGGATGCTTGTTTTAGTTCATATACTGAATTATTAAGTTTGGAAAATAATTGACCTTCTTTCCTAAGAGAAAATCCTTTTGACTACTAATGTATTCTTTCTCCTCAAGACCCCTATTCAAAAATTCCATTTTTACATCCATTTGATGCAACTCAAGATCCATATGAGCTGTCAATGTCATAATAATTCTAAATGAATCTTATTTAGAAATCAGAGAAAATGTCTCATGATAATCAATGCCTTCCTTGTACTGATCAATGCCTTCCTTTAAGTGCACCCTTAATAAGTGATCAATGCCTTCCTTTTATGTGCACCCTTAATAAGTAATCAATGCCACCCTTTTGAGTACAACCCTTAACGACAAGTATAACTGTATATCATTAGATATTACAAAATGAGTCTCGTTTGTTTTGAAAACCAATTTATAGCCAACAATGGAAGCTCCTTTAGGTAATTCAACGAGTTCCCAAACTTGATTCTTTGCCATGGATTCCATTTCTTCTTTCATGGCATCAAATCATAAAGCCAGAGTTCTCTCCTCTCATGGCTTATGAAAACATCTTTGGATCATCCTTAGGTTCGAGACCAAACTCAGTCTGTTGGAATTAAACAACATAATCTTTAGAAATAGACAATTTCCTTGTTCTTGCAGATCTCCTTGGTCCAGGAGCTTTATCCAAAGTTTCTTGATTATGGATGACACATTCTTCATGGAGTGGTTCAAACTCTTCATGCATAGAATCATCTTGTAATGGTTCATCTTGAATTTTTTTGAACCGGTTGTTCTTCAACTTAATCCTGCATGCCTAGTGGCATATAAATTTGGATAGGCATAACTGGTGGAAGGACATCCAACTTATTTACCTTAAAGATGAACAAGAATCTTGCAATTCCTCAAATGTAACTTTAGAAGGATGTTCGCTCCCATTGAACTATAAAATCTCAAGAAGTTTAGTATTCTTAACTTCTACAATCCTTAGCGTATACGATGGACAATAAAACTTGTATCCCTTGAAATTTATTGCATACCCAATAAAGAAATCACTTTATGTTGTTTAGTCAAACTTTTTTATATGAGGATTATAAATCCTCACCTCTGCCCGACAATCTCATGCGTACATATGATTTAAACTTGGCTTTCATTTTTTTCAAATCTCAAAAGGAGTCTTTGGAATAATGATCGGTCACTGATATTGCATATTTCTTGTCATATTTCCTATATTTATTTTATAATAAACTCTATTCTTATTCTTATTTTTGTGTAAATAATGTGCAGGCCATTACCAAGGGAGAAGGAAGAGAAAACAAGCCCAAAGCCCCACTGAAACTCAGATTAAAACAAAATTAAAGAGATAAAGACAATTCTAGCTGAAAATTAGTGCATATCAGGGAAGATAACACTAAATGAAGACCTGTTAAACTCAGATTTTTATGGATCCAGTTAGTTAACTAAAGATCAACAAAAAATCATCAAAACCAGGAGATCAAACTGAAATCTTACAATTCCTCAAATCTAACTTTAGAAGGATGTTCGCTCCCATTGAACTATAAAATCTCAAGAAGTTTAGTATTCTTAACTTTTACAATCCTTAGCGTATACGATGGACAATAAAACTTGTATGCCTTGAAATTTATTGCATACCCAATAAAGAAATTACTTTCTGTTGTTTAGTCAAACTTTTTTATATGAGGATTATAAATCCTCTCCTCTGTCCGACAATCTCATGCATACATAAGATTTAAATTTGGCTTTCATTATTTTCAAATCTCAAAAGGAGTCTTTGGAATAATGATCGGTCACTGATATTGCATATTTCTTGTCATATTTCCTATATTTATTTTATAATAAACTCTATTCTTATTCTTATTTTTGTGTAAATAATGTGCAGGCCATTACCAAGGGAGAAGGAAGAGAAAACAAGCCCAAAGCCCCACTAAAACTCAGATTAAAACAAAATTAAAGAGATAAAGACAATTCTAGCTGAAAATCAGTGCATATCAGGGAAGATAACACTAAATGAAGACCTGTTAAACTCAGATTTTTATGGATCCAGTTAGTTAACTAAAGATCAACAAAAAATCATCAAAACCGGGAGATTAAACTGAAATCTTTTTGGATAAAAGGAAATAGGAGAAATTCCCCAAGATCCTCCACCCGGATGTGGCCATATGGCCACATCAGGGCCGCGGATCCGCAGCTAGGTGGCTGAGATAGGGGGAGTGTTTACTCTCCCATCTGCTCACTCCTCCCTCCTTTGGTTTTTCATAATAAATACAAAAAAATTTTGTGAAGAAAGGGACGAAGACTAGGATCTAAATTTATTATTCTTAAGGTTGAGATTTATGTTAGATAGTTGCTATTCATTTGCAATTTCATTTGTTTCTATTCTAGTTTAGTCCAGCCACAAGTGAGAGAGGGAAAGAGCGATTGTAATCTGATGTTGAAGTGACAACAATAAAGATTCAGGATCTTACTTCTTCTCCAAACTATTTGGCATGTCACATTTATTTTATATGCTTTGTTTTACATTGATCATGAGAAGCAAAAACTTTTTTTCTGGGCTCGCTACCCGTCTTCTCTTGATTGGTTTTAATGAAAGCAACCCACTTGAATCATTGATATGCCTATGTTAAGCTCTGTTCTTGAAGGCACGTGAGAATGGGTGTTAAACTTTAAACATTTATTTCAAAAACATAACTATTTCTAAATTATTTTTATTCCATACTTGCTACCTAGCTTGATGGTTTACCATTCTATTTTAAATATTGCTTAAAGAGAAGTTTTCAGTTTTAAAATAAAACCATCTCATTTGTTTTACTTGAGCACTCAAAGGAGACTTTGTGTTTTGCCTATGACTAAAATGATGAAAATCACCTAGAGGGGGGGTGAATAGGTGATGAAGCTAATCAAAGGGCAATTTAAGAATTTAAAGTTACAACAATCACCAATCTAGAATCACAAGATGAATGCAAGCAATTAAGTATGACAATGAATATGATGAGCAATTAATAAGTGCAAGCAAAGTAGAGTAAGGAGTGTAAGAACAAGAAAAGTAAACCAATCGCAAACACAAGGATATGTTATCGAGGTTCGAGCACCCAGCTCTACTCCCCGCCTTCCCCGGAAGGATTCCGATCACTTCCACTATCACAAAGATCTCAAATACAATGGAGTACCCAACTCCTACAATCTCAAGTACAAGTAATTTCCTTGGTAGTCAAAAGACCACAAACTCTCTCTTTCAAATATCTCTTCTCTTACAAAGGTCCTTAGAGAATATTGAGTAGGAATGAAGCTCTTGTTGTAAGTGAAGAAAGAGAATTAAATCAGAGAGTATTTGAAAACCCTTCAGAAAATCAGTGAGAAATTCAGCACAAAAATCAAGAAACAAGTCTCTTTTGAAAGCCTTAAACTTTTGAATTTTCTAGCAAAAATTGTTGTAACAAATCTCTCCCCAAACACCCCTATTTATAGGAGAGGGCTAGGGTTTAGGGATAAAACATAATTACTGATGTTTAGGAGGTAATTAGATCAAAATATATCCTTAAACGAATTTTTAAACACAAAAGACAAAAATAAACAGCTCACTTAAAATCTGCCCGTTACTGTTCAACGGACACATCGGTCGACTGGGCCGGTCGACCGGTAGTTCAAAAATCCGACCGTTATAGGCTAGCGGTCGACCGACCCGGTCGACTGAGAAAACCTGTGAGCAAAAACAATATATCGGTCGACCGCCCCGGTCGACTGGCAGACATGCACACGGATACGTGCATCTGCCAGAACCGCGGTCGACTGGTCCGGTCGACCGGACCAGACTGACACAGACTCGGTCGACTGTCCCGGTCGACCGGATCAGGTCAAAAATCATTTTTGGAAAAGAAAATAAAGAGGATTTTGATTTTAACAAAAATACTTTTGAACAGGAAATAGAATTAAACATAAAGATGTATTTGTAGGTAAAAACTTGTATGCAAAATATTTTTGTATAATTTATAAGAAATTATTTTGGAATGAGCATGTGCGCAAAAACGTGTGTGATAGAGCTTCAAACCTATCCACTATTCTTTAACATACTATAAACTGAAAAACAAATTACATGAAGACTTCTTGTGCTATCTTCAAGTCTTTGAGCCATCCAATGCCTTGCTAGAGCCTTCTCTTCTATGATTCTTCCTTGATGTGCAATATGCCTTCCTTGCTATATGGAACTTAGAAGTTTTCGCAAAAGCTAAGCAAATGGCCTCCAAACATGGTACAAACCTGAAACTTATCTTGAATAGAATCATTAGTACCAAATAGCACTAATTTGGTTTGTCATCATCAAAACACAAAACAATTGGAGAGTGTAACCTCTTGGGCCAAAAATCTCCCCCTTTTTGATGATGACAAAACAAATAGGCTATTAACAAAAATATAGGAAGGAGAAAACTCCCCCTCAAATTATGCTATACATAAAACACAAGAATATGCTCTAGATACTAATAATTGAAATGATGCACCAATTATTGAAACTAATTAAAACAAATATATAAAACACAAAAATTGCTCTTGATACCAAAACTACCAAAAAAAATTGCTCTTGCTCCTTGATACCAATTTAAACTAAAACAACTAAAACACAAGAATTCATAAAACCAAAACATATAAATTCATAAAACTTATTTTTGTCCATGTAAACTTATTCTCCCCCTTTTTGTCATACATCAAAAAGGGTTATGAGAAACATGTCTATTCAATAATACAAACATTAAGTTCTCCACAAATAAACGAAAATCTAACAAAATCAAGAGGTTTAGTGAAAATATCGGCTAGTTGTAAATCCGTGGAAACATAATCAATATCTATATCACCTTTCTCAAAATGATCTCTAAGAAAGTGATATCTAATCTCAATGTGCTTGGTCTTACTATGTTGATTTGCATTTTTGGTCATGTGTATAGTACTAGTATTATCACAAAATATTTTTATATGATCAAAGTGCAAATCAAAATCAAGGAGAGTATGTTTCATCCAAAGGACTTGTGCACAACAAGCCCCCGCGGCAACATACTCCGCCTCGGCGGTTGAGAGAGCTACGGAATTTTGTTTCCTAGAGGACCATGAAACAAGACAATTACCAAGAAATTGACATGTCCCACTAGTACTCTTTCTATCTACTCTACAACCCGCATAGTCGGCATCCGAATAACTAGTCATTGAAAAATCTATAGTTTTCGGATACCAAAGACCCATTCCAATAGTGCCCTTAATATAACGAATAATGCGTTTTACCGCAATAAGATGAGACTCTTTAGGACACGATTGAAATCTAGCACAAAGACACACACTAAACATGATATCCGGCCTACTTGCCGTCAAATATAAAAGACTTCCTATCATGCTTCTATATAATTTAATATCAACATTTTTACCTTGTTCGTCCTTATCAAGCTTGGTTGTAGTTGCCATTGGAGTGTTGCAAGCCTTTGATCCTTCAAGCCCAAACTTCTTTACTAGCTCCTTTGCGTACTTGGCTTGGTTAATGAAGGTTCCGTCTTGCTATTGCTTGATTTGGAGTCCAAGGAAGAAATTGAGCTCACCCATGGAAGACATTTCAAATTCTAGTTGCATTACCTTCTCAAAATCCTTGCATAAAAGCTCATTAGTAGATCCAAAAATTATATCATCAACATAAATTTGCACAATTAAAATATCAATATCAACATGCTTAGTAAAAAGAGTTGTGTCTACTTTGCCTTTAATAAAATCATTTGAAATGAGAAAACTAGAAAGCCTTTCATACCAAGCTCTTGGAGCTTGTTTCAATCCATACAAAGCTTTATCAAGTTTAAAAACAAAATCGGGATGAACATGATCAACAAAACCGGGAGGTTGAGAAACATAAACTTCTTCATTTATAAAACCATTCAAAAATGCACTTTTCACATCCATTTGAAAAAGTTTAAAATTTTTAAAACATGTAAAAGCTAGTGTCATCCGTATGGCTTCAAGCCGTGCTACGGGTGCAAAGGTCTCCTCAAAGTCAATTCCCTCAACTTGAGTGTAACCTTGGGCCACTAACCTAGCTTTATTCCTAATGACATTTCCGGACTCATCCATCTTGTTTCTAAAGATCCACTTAGTACCAATTATTGGTCTATCGTGGGGCTTAGGAACAAGGTGCCAAACTTGATTGCGCTCAAATTGATTGAGTTCCTCTTGCATGGCAAGCAACCAATATGGGTCCGTCTCGGCTTCGAGAATGCCTTTTGGTTCAAAATGAGAAATGAAAGCAAAGTTACCACATAGGTCATGGAGTTTGGAGCGCGTTGTGACTCCTTTAGATGCATCACCCAAGATGAGCTCCTTAGGATGATTTGTAGCGTATCTCCAAGCTTTAGGAAGCGGTTGAGTGCTTTCCTCCTTATCCTCTTGAACTTCACCTATAGATTCTTGCTTATCTTCTTGCGCGGGTGAGTCCTTCAAGGATAGTTTCTCCATGTTTTCACCTAATGGTTCAATCTCTACAACATTCTCAACAAACACATTAGATTCTTCAAACTTAACATGCATGGATTCTTCAATGGTTTGAGAAGATCTAATGAAAACTCTATATGCTTTGCTAGTAGAGGAATATCCAACAAAGATAGCCTCATAAGCCTTAGCATCAAATTTACCCAAATTATCCTTAGTATTCAAAACAAAACACTTGCATCCAAAAACTTTAAAATATGCAACATTTGGTTTTCTAGAATGATACATTTCAAAAGAAGTTTTTGAAGAATTTTTGCATAAATAAATACGATTCGATATATAGCATGCGGTGTTTACGGCCTCGGCCCATAAATATTGAGGGAGGTCATATTCACTTATCATTGTCCTAGCCATCTCTTGAAGTGTTCTATTTTTCCTTTCTACTACTCTATTTTGTTGTGGAGTTCTAGGATAAGACATTTCATGCTTAATTCCCTTTTCATCACAATAAGTCATGAAGAGTTGGTTAACAAACTCACCACCTCTATCACTCCTTATTCTCAAAATCGGAAAACCCTTTTCTTTTTCAATTCTTTTTCGAAAAATCTTAAAATGAGAAAAAGTTTGATCTTTATGTTGCAAAAAGAAAACCCAAGTAAAACGGGAGAAATCATCAACCAAAACAAATGCAAATCTACTTCCATTTAAACTCTTAGTTTTAGTTGGTCCAAAAAGATCCATATGAATTAATTCTAAAGGCCTAGTTGACATGATATCCTTGATTGTTTTAAAGGAAGACTTGGTTTGTTTCCCAAGTTGGCACGCACCACAAATGCGGTCTTTCTCAAAATTCAAGCAAGGTATACCCTTCACCAATTCCTTTGAATTAATCCTAGAAATATGGTCAAAAGATGCATGTCCTAATCTTCTATGCCAAAGCCAAGAATTTTCATCAAAAGCATTCAAGCATTTAGTAGAACAATCTAAATTAAGCATGTCAATAATATAAACATTATTATCACGAAAACCGGTAAGAATATAATCATTAGATTTAACATCAAAAATCTTGCAAGAAGTATCATCAAAAACAACTTTAAGTCCACGGTCACAAAGTTGACTAATGCTAAGCAAATTATGTTTCAAACCATCAACTAAAACAACATTCTCAATAATAGGAGATGCACCAATTTGAATGTTACCTATACCGATGATAGTTCCTTTGGAGTCATCCCCGAAGGTGACGGTGCCACCTTCCATGTACCTTGATAGGGTTGTGAAGTTGTTGATGTCCCATGTCATGTGTCTTGAACAACCACTATCAAGGTACCACCGCTCCCTACGTCTTGGAGTTTTGGTGTGTACCTACATCAAACAATTTAAGACTTGATTTTGGTACCCACATTTTCTTGGGTCCTCTAGGGTTAGTGTCATGAACCCAAACAAGATTATTTGTTCTATTTAGTTGATCATAGCAAAACTTAGCTAAATGTCCATTTTTACCACAATATGTGCATCTATACACTCTACCATATTTAAAAGCATAGTGAGTGTGTGATTTGTGAGCATGAGAAACTTTAGCATGGGTGGTGTGAGAATGAGAATTCTTAGCTTGTGAAGTGTTAGCATGTGAAGTGTGCTTTTTAGAAAACATGTTCTCAAGTTTCTTGGTATTAAAAGCACAATCATTTAAAACTCTTTCAAAATCATTCATTTTTGACTTAAAGGAAGAAATTTCTTGTTCATCAATAATAGGAGATTTTGCTTTACAAGAAACTTTGTAGGCATTAAATTCTTTTTGTATAGAAATGAGATTAGAAGAAATATTATCCTTTTCTTTAGAAACCATAGCAAGTTCATTCTTAAGAAAAGCAACTTCTTTTTGTAATTTTATGCATTCAAGTTTCTTGTTATCATAAGTTTCAGAAAGTTCTACAAAAGCATGCACTAGAACTTCCTTACTTACATCATCATCTTCATCATCAAGGGATTGAGGGGTTACCTTGGGTGTGTTTGCCATGAAACACATATTAGCTTGATCCACCTCCTCTTCGGACTCGCTTTCCGAATCCCACGTAGCTTTGTAAGCTTTCTTTTCCTCCGGCTTCTTTGGCTTGAAGGAGGAAGTCATCTTCTTCTTGAACTCCGGACAATCCGCCATGATATGTCCGGGTTTGCGACAATTATAGCAAATGATCCTCCGCTCCTCTTTGCCTTCAAATTTTCTCCGGAAGTTGAGCTTGTTCTTCCGGTACATCCTCTTGACGTTGCGAACAAGTAGAGTAAGCTCCTCATCTTCTTCTTCGTCAACTTCATCGTCATCATTGGTGGATGAAGTCTTGAAGGCTATGAATTTCTTCTTTGAAGTAGTGGCCTCTTCTCTTACCTTCTTCTCCATCTCATGGGTCTTTAGGTTCCCAATGAGACTAATGAGGTCCATCTCGTCCTTGTCGTTCAACTCCTTCAAGGTGGTGGCCTTGATCTCCCATGATGAAGGAAGAGCCCGAATTACTTTCCGCACCTTTTGATCGTTGGAGATGTCATCACCTAAGGAAGAAAGACCATTAGTGATTTTAGTAAACCTTGTAGCCATACTATCAATAGACTCATCATCAAGCATTTTAAATGACTCATATTGGGACCTCAAGAGATCTATCTTAGCTCTCTTGACTTGTGAAGTCCCCTCGTGTGTGACCAATAAGTGTTGCCAAATCTCATAGGCGGATTGGCAATGAATTACCCGTGTAAGGTCATCCTCATTCAAGGCAGTTAATAGGGAGTTTTGGGCCTTGGAGTTAGCCTCATATAGTTTAAAGTCAAGGTCGGTCCAAGTGCTCTCATCACCATCGGGTGCTTCATAGGGTTTGGTCAAGGACTTGGCTACTAAGCTACCCAAAGATTGCAAAAATATAGTCATCCTAACCTTCCAAATTGGGAAATTGAGTCCATCAAATTTAGGTGGGGATTTAATGTTGTCGGCCATGTTTACTAGTGATAAATGAATGAAATGAAAATGTTGATTAGCAAGTTTTAAGGATCTCTCTATGGATGTTAAGCCAAACTTAGAGTCCAAGCTCTGATACCAATTGAAAATCACCTAGAGGGGGGGTGAATAGGTGATGAAGCTAATCAAAGGGCAATTTAAGAATTTAAAGCTACAACAATCACCAATCTAGAATCACAAGATGAATGCAAGCAATTAAGTATGACAATGAATATGATGAGCAATTAATAAGTGCAAGCAAAGTAGAGTAAGGAGTGTAAGAATAAGAAAAGTAAACCAATCGCAAACACAAGGATATGTTATCGAGGTTCGAGCACCCAGCTCTACTCCCCGCCTTCCCCAGAAGGATTCCGACCACTTCCACTATCACAAAGATCTCAAATACAATGGAGTACCCAACTCTTACAATCTCAAGTACAAGTAATTTCCTTGGTAGTTAAAAGACCACAAACTCTCTCTTTCAAATATCTCTTCCCTTACAAAGGTCCTTAGAGAATATTGAGTAGGAATGAAGCTCTTGTTGTAAGTGAAGAAAGAGAATTAAATCAGAGAGTATTTGAAAACCCTTCAGAAAATCAGTGAGAAATTCAGCACAAAAACCAAGAAACAAGTTTCTTTTGAAAGCCTTAAACTTTTGAATTTTCTAGCAAAAATTGTTGTAACAAATCTCTCCCCAAACACCCCTATTTATAGGAGAGGGCTAGGGTTTAGGGATAAAACATAATTACTGATGTTTAGGAGGTAATTAGATCAAAATATATCCTTAAACGAATTTTTAAACACAAAAGACAAAATTAAACAGCTCACTTAAAATCTGCCCGTTACTGTTCAACGGACACATCGGTCGACTGGGCCGGTCGACCGGTAGTTCAAAAATCCGACCGTTATAGGCTAGCGGTTGACCGACCCGGTCGACTGAGAAAACCTGTGAGCAAAAATAATATATCGGTCGACCGCCCCGGTCGACTGGCAGACATGCACACGGATACGTGCATCGGCCAGAACCGCGGTCGACTGGTCCGGTCGACCGGACCAGACTGACACAGACTCGGTCGACTGTCCCGGTCGACCGGATCAGGTCAAAAATCATTTTTGGAAAAGAAAATAAAGAGGATTTTGATTTTAACAAAAATACTTTTGAACAGGAAATAGAATTAAACATAAAGATGTATTTGTAGGCAAAAACTTGTATGCAAAATATTTTTGTATAATTTATAAGAAATTATTTTGGAATGAGCATGTGCGCAAAAACGTGTGTGATAGAGCTTCAAACCTATCCACTATTCTTTAACATACTATAAACTGAAAAACAAATTACATGAAGACTTCTTGTGCTATCTTCAAGTCTTTGAGCCATCCAATGCCTTGCTAGAGCCTTCTCTTCTATGATTCTTCCTTGATGTGCAATATGCCTTCCTTGCTATATGGAACTTAGAAGTTTTCGCAAAAGCTAAGCAAATGGCCTCCAAACATGGTACAAACCTGAAACTTATCTTGAATAGAATCATTAGTACCAAATAGCACTAATTTGGTTTGTCATCATCAAAACACAAAACAATTGGAGAGTGTAACCTCTTGGGCCAACAATCTCCCCCTTTTTGATGATGACAAAACAAATAGGCTATTAACAAAAATATAGGAAGGAGAAAACTCCCCCTCAAATTATGCTATACATAAAACACAAGAATATGCTCTAGATACTAATAATTGAAATGATGCACCAATTATTGAAACTAATTAAAACAAATATATAAAACACAAAAATTGCTCTTGATACCAAAACTACCAAAAAAAATTGCTCTTGCTCCTTGATACCAATTTAAACTAAAACAACTAAAACACAAGAATTCATAAAACCAAAACATATAAATTCATAAAACTTATTTTTGTCCATGTAAACTTATTCTCCCCCTTTTTGTCATACATCAAAAAGGCTGGTGGTTTGGCTTAATTAGGACCGTCGCTTTTTGAACGAATACCTCCCACCAATCTTGCCCCGATTTGGCTAATTAGCTTGTAGTCAGATTCTGTATTATACCTCCTGTGGATAATCTAACTAGTTAGAAGTTATTTAGGTCTAAGTCTACCATAGACTAGACGTGGTTGAATTTTTCTTTTTTTCTTTTTGACTGATTGGTGAACTTGTTTGTGGTAGTAATTGTGTATGCAAATATGGTCGAGAGATCCAAATTCATCTAGGTTGACTAGAAGCACTTTACTACCTAAATCAGAACCAAAACCAGATCTGATTATGGCTCAACCTATATCGTTGCAGGAGAGGTTCAATCCCATGAGGACCTCCCTACCATCTTGCACCCGAAAGCCGGTGGCAATAATTTTGAACTGAAACCGTAATTTATCAATACTCTGCCCAAGTTTCATGGTCTATAGTCTGAGGATGCAGACTTCTTCATTAGAGAATTTGAGGAAGCATGTGTCATGATGAGTATACACCACTTAGGAGACGATGCGATTAGGTTATGCTTCATCCCCTTCGCACTTAAGGACCTAACCAAGAAATGGATATACAGCTTAGTGGTCGATTCCATCACTTCTTGGGATAATTTCGTCAAAGTCAAACCACTTCTAGCATCCCAATTATAATCACAATTCTTCCAATCATCAACCTAACTTTCCAAATTGCCATCATAATTCTTCCAATCATCAATCCAATTCTTCCAATTATCAATAAAACTTTCCTAATCATGCTCCACAACCTCCTTCCAAAGTCCTCCACTTGAGAAGAAAATGACTGACTTTGAGAAGGCCATGGAAAGATATATGAGGAATCAAGAGTCTCTCATACAAATAATACAGAACAACAACAAACAAGCCATAACAAGGTTAGAGGTTCAAATAAGTCAACTAGCTAATTCACAAAGTGAGAGACCTAAGGGTACTTTGCCTAGTCAACCATCAACGAACCCAAGAAACTCTAACCAGGTCACCTGGTTGAGAATCAAAAATTTAATTAATGTAATTTTGTTCATACATTGAGGTCAGGAAAGAAAGTTGATAATCATGTGTCAATGCCATCAAATTCCATTCATCACAACCACATGCAAGCATCCACCTCATCTAGTTTCAATCCATCCAAATTTGACGAGTCTGAAAAAGACAAGTCAGCCAGTCAGGTGCACAATCTTATAGTACCATTTTCACATAAGCTGAAGAAAAACAAGTAGAATGCACACATAGATAAGATAATTGAGATCTTCAATCAAGTAAAGATAAATGTGCCACTTCTTTATGCCATTCAATAGGTCCCATCTTATGTAAAATTTCTTATAAACATGTGCGACAAGAAGAGAAAGACTAATGTACCTAAAAAACTCTTCTTAGTTATTAATATTAGTAAGCTATTGTCGGGTCCGATCCCTATCAAGTAAAGGATCTAGGTTGTCCCACCATTGCCTGCACTATAGGACAAGCCGAGATTAGTCGTGTACTTCTTGACTTAGGAGCAAGTATCAACTTGCTCCCCTTCTCAGTTTATCAACAACTTAGATTGGGGGAGCTTAGCCTAACTCGAGTCACTATCCAATTGGATGATTGGTAAGTGAAAGTTTCGAAGGGGGAGATTAATGATGTCCTTATTTGGGTCATGGAGTTCATCTACCCCACTGATTTCATAGTTCTTGAAGAACAACCTGTGTCCAATCTTAGGACTCAAACTCCAGTTATCCTAGGTGCCAATGCTATTATCAACTGTAGGAATGGGTCCATAAGGTTAACCTTTGGAGACATAACTAGAGAAGTCAATGTCTTCAACCTAGGAAAGTAACCCCTTGATGTTGAGGATCAAACATTTGAAGTCAACCTTATTGAGAACTTAAAAAGGAGCACAGAGAAGAGTTAGAACTAGAAAATTATTGTGACTTCGAGTTAGAGTCTTCGTTTGTCGAATCTACTGTGAATTGTGCATCAAGCCCTATTTCGCCAAATGTGGAGCCAGTAAATTTGACTTCTCCTTCCATTGAGCCTTCTCCTTCCTTAGAGTTGAAAGTTTTACTTACGCATCTCAAGTACGTCTATCTAAGCCAACAAGAGACTTTTCTCATCAAATTGCACCCCATTTTACCGGACAAGAACAGAATCTTAAGACAATTCTTAAAAAATATAGAGAAGCCATTGGTTGGACGATGACCGACATAAAGGGATTGAGTCCAGCCATAGTTCAACACGCATTCATCTCAATGAAGAAGCGAAACCAACGAGAGACCCGCAACGTAAGTTAAACCCTTTATGCAAGAGGCTATTCGTGCTAAAATCTTGAAACTCTTAGACAATGAGATAATCTATCCTATTTCTTTTCTGATAGCCAATGGGTCAGTCCTGTCCACGCGGTTCCGAAAAAATCCTATTTCACCATGGTGAAAAATAAGAACAAAGAGTTGATCCAAACTCGACTTTTCATGAAGATTCAAGTTTGTATTGACTATAGAAAGTTAAATGCAGCAACTCGTAAGGACCACTTTCCGCTTCCATTCATTGACCAAATGCTTAAATGTTTGGCTGGCCATGAGTATTATTATTTCTTGAACGATTATTCAGGGTATAATCAGATTCTCATAGCTCCAGAGGACCAAGAGAAGATATGCTCACTTGTCGATTTGGGACATTTGCTTATCGCCGAATCTCTTTTGGCCTATGCAATGCCCCAACAACGTTTTAACATTGCATCGTGAGTCTTTTCTCTGACATGGTGAAATAATTTTAGAAATATTCATGGATGATTTCTCCATTTGTGGAGACTCATTTGATCAATGTCTTCACCATCTCGACTTACCTTCCAACATTGTGCTGAGAAAAATCTGTCACTGGATTGGGAGAAATGTCACTTCATGGTAAGACATGAAATTGTCTTGGGTCATAAAATTTCTAAGAATAGAATTGAAGTGGATAAAGCCAAGATTGAAGTTATAGCTAAGCTCCTGGTGCCGAACTGTATTAAAGATATTCGATTATTCTTAGGATACACCAGTTTTTATCGTAAGTTCATTAAGGATTTTAGCAAAATTCTTGGACCCTTAACTAACCTTTTAGCTAAGGACGTGTCCTTTAATTTGATAGTGGATGTCTTAATTCTCGAGAGAAGCTAAAGAATGAGCTTATTTATGCACCAATTATTTCTGCACCAGATTGGTCAAAGCCATTTGAAATCATATATGATGCCTCGGATTTTGCTATAGGTGTCGTCTTAGGATAACGCATTGATAATAAGCAGCATATGATTTACTACTCAAGTAAGAATCTCAATGATGCACAATTGAATTACACTACAACCACAAAAGAATTCCTTGCTGTAGTATTTGCATTAGAGAAATTTGTCCCTGCCTACATTGCTCCAAAACCACCATTTTCACCGATCATTCTGCTTTAAGATGCCTTATGACGGAGAAAGATGCTAAGACCCAACTAATTTGTTGGATCTTGCTTCTTCAAGAATTTGATCTCGAGATTCGAGATAAAAAAGTGTAGAAAATATCATTGTTGACCATCTTTCACGCATCCCAAACTCACCATTCAATGAATTGCCCATCAATGATAACTTTTCCGATGAACAACTCTTGGTTGCCTTTAAAGAACCTTGGTTCGCTGACATAGTAAACTACTTAGTCACGAACCAAATTCCATCTCATTGGTCTAAAAGATGTCTACAGGTTCTTATCTTAAGTCTGGTATTTCTTCTGGGAGGAACCATATCTTTTCAAGTATTATTCCGACGAAATTAGTAGGAGATGCATTCTCGATGATGAGATTAAGAGTGTTCTGTCTTTTTATCACGAGGTTGCATGCAGTGGACACTTTGATCCTTGCAGGACTGCTGAAAAGTGCTACAAAGTGGGTTCTATTAACCCACTTTGTTCAAAGATGTCTTTGAGTTTTGCAAGACGTGCCCTAAATGCCAAATGGTAGGAAGGATCTCAAAGCGAAACATGATACCCCTCAACCCAATTCTAAAAATAGAACTGCTTGATGTTTGGGGCATCGAATTTATGGGTCTATTTCCTAATTCATTTGGAAACCAATACATATTGGTTGTTATGGATTATGTGTCCTAGTGGGTAAAAGCCATCCCAAGCAAAACTAATGACAACAAGGTTGTCATCAAATTTTTGAAAAAGAACATCTTCTTGCGCTTCTGAACCCCTCGTGCTATTATCATAATGGCACTCACTTTTGCAATAGATCCTTCGAAGTTATTATGCAAAAGTATGCCATAACTCACAAATTGTCCGCACCATATCATCCTCAGACTAGTGGGCAGGTAGAGATCTCCAATAAACAAATTAAGCTTATTTTGGAGAAGACCGTGAACCAAAACAGGAAAGAATAGTCCACCAAACTGGTAGATGCCTAATGGGCCTACATGATCATTTTCAAGACAATTCTAGGAATGTCCCATATAGGTTTGCCACCTGCCTGTTGAGTTAGAGTATCTAGCTTTATGAGCCATCAAGCAGCGAAATTCTGATTTAGATAAGGCCGGTGACCTTCAGAAATTGCAAATTTCATAACTTGAAGAGTTGAGAAATGAGGCCTATGAGAATGCTAAAATAACAAAAAGTAGGGTTAAAGTTGGAAAGGCTTGCCACCTGCCTGTTGAGTTAGAGTATCTAGCTTTATGAGCCATCAAGCAGCGAAATTCTGATTTAGATAAGGCCGGTGACCTTCAAAAATTGCAAATTTCATAACTTGAAGAGTTGAGAAATGAGGCCTATGAGAATGCTAAAATAACAAAAAGTAGGGTTAAAGTTTTTCATGTCCCGGATAAAAAGTCTTACTCTATAATTCTAGGCTTCATCTTTTTTTAGGAAAGTTGAAATCAAGATGGACAGGGCCATTCTTTGTAAAGACCGTTCTTTCACACAGTGCTGTAGAGATCAATGTTACCGAGAATGAGAATGACTTTAAGGTAAATAGTTAACGCCTTAAACTTTTCTTGGAATTGGTGCCAGTAAATGAAACGGCAATGGGTCTATTCGACCCAGTATCTCGATAACTTTACCTCTTTTGCATTTTATTTCATGCATCTATTCATTTCTTTCAGACATTAGGGAAAATGCATGAGATAAGTGTGGGGGAGGGTTCTAACACAACTAAATAAAAACTTTGTGAAAAGAGAACAATATTTTGACCAATTTTTGTAAGAAATTAAGTTACTTTTAAGAAATAGGAGAACCATAATTAAAATTTCTTATACTTGTCAAAATAAGATTATTTGTTT
The DNA here is from genome assembly GCA_038442645.1 of Agave tequilana. NCBI lineage: Eukaryota > Viridiplantae > Streptophyta > Magnoliopsida > Asparagales > Asparagaceae > Agave > Agave tequilana. Next base: position 5,071 of record JAVJIF010003597.1, on the reverse strand, counting down.
GATTTCTAGGGTTAGGAAGAAAAATTAGAAAAGTGATGTGGTCTTGATTTTTACCTTGATAAAAAATGCACACTTTATACACTTGCACACTGAGGGTTCAAAAATAAAAATTCTTATGCCTTAATATATATATATATATATATGAAAAATAAATAAATCTAATTATTGATTAGTTAGGTGTTTCGGCCTAAGCAAGTCTTAGTATTTATGCAAAAGGTGATTATATAAGTTTGAAAAAAAATATATGTATCAAAAATCCTCTGATTAAGCTCGATATTTGTGCCTTGTAAAGCATATGTATTCACACCTATAAGTGATGCATCTTATAAATAAAAACCTTTTTTTGTGGCCTTATTTGCTCGAGTTTTTAAGTCCTTGGGGTGTTTGGTCACCTGGTGCCCTAAGATTGTTTGGTTTGGGAGTCACAGATTTAAGGCTCGTTACATGGGCATATTAAAAAGCTTAATAGAACTAAGAAGTAATACCACCAAAAATATCAAAAAATAAGGCATAAGAGTTAGAGTTAAAAAACTCCGAGTCAAAATTTCACGGTTACAAAGATGCGTATGACTTAAGGTAAAATAAAAGAATAGATGAGAAATACAACTTGATTTCTTACCTTAATTAAAAATAAGTTTTTGAACAGAGACTAAGTTTAGGAATGAAAAGTTCAATTTTCCTATAACTTATAGATTACTTGAATTTTACAATAATACTTCAAATATTTTCTCATCTTTTCAAAATGTAAATTTAAAAGGCTAACACTTTATTTCTCTTTTTAGATTTTGTGGGTGTAATCCACTGAAAACCTTCATGAGATAAAACTCGTCCTATATGGGTAACATAGGGGTTTAATGGCTTAATGCATATGCTAAGTGCAACGTGATTCCTACGAAAATAGATAGTTAGTTTTGTTTTGCTCGTGGATGAGCAAAAGATAAGTATGGGGGTGCGATTGGTCACTGATATTGCATATATGTGTCATATTTCCTATATTTATATTATAATAAACTCTACATTTATTCTTATTTTTGAGTAAATAATGTGCATGCCTTTACCGAGGGAAAAGAAAGAGAAAACAAGCTCAAAAGCCCATTGAAACTCAAATTAAATCAAAATTAAAGAGATAAAGGCAATTTCAGCTGAAGATCAATGCATATCCGGGAAGATAACAGTAAATAAAAACCGGTTAAACTCGAATTTTTATGTATCCAGTTAGTTAACCGAAGATCAACAAAAGAATTATCAAAACCAAGAGATTAAACTGAAATCTTTTGGATAAAAAGGAAAAAGGAGAAATTCCTCGAGATCCTCCCCCTGGATGTGGCCATATGGCCACATCAGGGCTACGGGTTGAGATAGGGGGAGCGTTTGATCCCCCTATCTGCTAACTCCTTTCCCTCTAGTTTTTCCCTATAAATACCAAGAAATTTTGTGAAGAAAAGGACGAAGATTAGGATCTAAATTTATCATTCTTAAGGCTTAAGATTTATGTTAGATAGTTGCTATTCATTTGTAATTTCATTTGATTTTGTTCTAGTCTAATTCAGCTACAAGTGAGAGAGAGAGAGAGAGAGAGAGAGAAAAGGTGATTATAATCTGAAGTTGAAGTGACATCAATAAAGATTCAGGATCGTCCTTCTTCTCCATACTATCTGGGATGTCATATTTGTATTTTATGCTTTGTTTTACATCGAACATGAGTGTCTAAAGCATTTTTCTGAGCTCGCTAATGTATCTCTTCTACCCCTCTTCTCTTGATTGGTTTTCATGAAAGCAACCTATTTGAATCATTGGTATGCCTAAGTCAAGCTCTGTTCTTGAAGCCACATGAGGATGGGTGTTAAACTTTAAATATTTACTTTAAAAACAAAGTAATTTCTAAATCATTTTTATTCCATACTTGATACCTAGCTTGATGGTTTAACATTATATTTTTAAATGTTATGTAAAGAAAAGTTTTCAGTTTTAAAACAAAATCATCTCATTTGTTTTACTTGAACACTCAAAAGAAACTTTGTGTTTTGCCTATGACTAAAGTGAGGCATTAAAACTTTCTTGAGGAAAGTAAGTAGTTGAGTTGAAGATTAGTGAGCCTGGATCTTTTCATTATTTAAATCACAACAAAATCACTCTCAAAGTATTTTTAAAGATCATCTTCTCCAAAACCTATTCTAAATTTTTAGTTTTTCTTTGAATCACTTCTTTACTCTCCATCTTTTTTCATCTAAAAAACATAACACTGAAACTTGCTTTCATAAAAAAATCAAAACGCTTTCTCTTCTCGTAATACGACTCGTTAAGCCTAAGCTACATAGTACTTTAATTTGCAATCAAATAGCCTTAGAAAGAATTGTTGGCCAAAGGCCCATCACTTTGATTTCTTGATGATTAACTCATGTAGTTATAGTACTAATGATCTTGTGCTTATTTAGTTTCAGATATTTGATCAAGATCTTAGTAGGTGTTTAGCTTCAACAAAAGATTCGAAGTCAAGTTTTGAAGATAGCACGTGTTGATTCAAGAGCTCGCGCATCAAGATCGCATCAAGTACTCAAGAGGAGTCTAGTTCTTTGGATCAAGGTTTGGACCAAGTCAAGAAGGAGAAGAAGAATTTCAAGAGAAAATTTTCATGAAGACTTGTGTCATATTTGTAAGTGTTAAGATTTTGTGCTTTAGATAAAATAAAGAATAGATTAATTGTGGATTGCTCAAGATCATACACACACACACAAAATTTATGTGTGTTTTAATTAAATAGTTTCAGTTTTAGAAAATACCATTTGGGTTTTGAGCTTCAAAGTATACATCCTTATTTTTCATGATTAGAGTTCATCAAAATAAGTTTATATGGTTTATATGTGTTTTAGATCTCATCCATGCAAATTGTTGGTTCAAATATTTAGAAAAACTTATTTGATGTTTCTATATCATGTGTTTGAGTTTTGTATTTATCAAAACTTATTTTAGAGCTTATTGTCAAAAACATAGATATTTCATCTTTTATGTGTATTGGATCATATCCATACACACTAAGCTTCAAAAGTGTTTAAAATATCTTATTTTTATTTTTGAAGAAGTTCTGGAAAAATCATTTTTCGAATTGAAGATTGTTTTTGAAAATACGGATTTTTGTTTAAGACAAAATTTCTATATTATAAAAATGGTTCAAAAAGTTTGTAATATGTGTTGATTTTTGATCACACATATTTATACTTCAAAGTATTTCAAAGAACTTATTTTTGTAGATTTTATGTGATTTTATGAGATTTTATTGAAGTTAAAAAGACCAAGTTTTTAATCTCAAAATTTGCTGACCTGGACTTCTGTCGGTCAACTGACCGGTCGACAGAGTCAGAAGTCAGTTGACCGAGCAGTCGACCGATGTGCACAAAAAAGTGAACAGCTTTTGGCTTGAGGGCCGGTCGACCAAGTAGTCGACCGATCCGGTGAGTTAACTCTCTGGATCTGGCCCCGGTTAACCGGGCGGTCGATCGGCCAAAGAGCTTTGCTCTCTTGATCTGGCCTCGGTCAACCGGGCGGTCAACCGATAGGTTAAGTGTTGGGTCCGATCGACCAGGCGGTCGACCGGCAGCCCCAACGGTTATATTTTTGACTGTTGGCCGATCGACCGGCCGGTCGACCGACAACAGACTTTTCTGCTGAGTTGCTCCCAGGAATAGTTTTTGATCCCCTATAAAATGGGGTTCCCTTGTCCTATTTTATATAAGATTTCAAGAGGGTTTCAAAGCCAAGTTTTCCCATCTCTCTTTGAGGTTTTCTCCGCTTGTTTAGGGCTAATATTTCCATATCAAAAGGAGAGTTTTTCAAGAGTGATTTAAAAAGAGATTTCTTGAGTTTTTCACCACAACTCTATCTTGTTCTTCTCACACCAACTTGAGCTTTCCATTGTCATATCTATCCTATAGGAGCTTTGTTGTGAGAGTATTTTTAGGTAATCAAAGTGTAGAGATCACCAAGTGTTCATCTTTGTATTTGAGGAGGCGAACTTGTGGGTTCGTGTTGTGACGAGTTCTTGTGAGAGCTCGGTGTAGAGGTTCGGCCTCGGCAAGCTAGTGTACTTGCGTGTGTTATTCTTACAGGAACAAGAGAGGGACTTGTGAGTCCAAGAGTTCTAGTGTGAACTCATTGTAGTTATTGCGGCACCGAGTGATCTTGCTGGATCCATTCTAGTGAAAATTCTTCATAGTGTTGAAGGCGGGGACGTAGAGCAAGGGTGCTCGAACCTCGAAACAATTCTCCCGTGTTTGCAATTGCTCTCTCTCTCTCTCTCACTTGTGTTTATATATCTTGCATGCTTATATTGTTTGTCTCCTTATATGTTTGATATACTTGTGCTTAATTGATATATGCTTGGGATTGTTTGCTCATACTTGTATTCAACCAAGAGAGCCATAGTGGGACCTCAACTCTTATTCTAGAGGAATCCTGAGGAAATAGTCCAGTGCCCTTCAGCGAGAATTCGGCTATACTCTTGTGTTATACTTTGTGTGTTGGCTTAATAGCTTTTGTTTGCATAAATAGTTTTTAATTCCGCATCATTGTCATTAGATTAGCTAGTACACCTATTCATCCCTTTCTAGGTGTATTTCAATTGGTATTAGAGCTTGGTGCTCTTGATTTGGGTCTAACAACCTTGAGTTAAAGATCCTACTTTTAGCTAATCACAATATTTTTTTACACACATATGAATTTCATGACACCTTCCATGTATGATATTCTTAACATTCAAACTTAGAAAGTTAAGATGTCAATTACCTTAAAGCCCTAAGAATTCATATTTATTTTGTCACTATTAAAGATTCTTATTGTTTAAATGGCAAACATTTAGAGGCTAATGCAAAAGTCATTCATGCATTAAAGAGTACCCTAAATGATTAATATCTATCTAGGGTTTCTAACTTTGATTCGGCTTTTATAGTTTGGAACACACTTGTATCCCTTAGTGAACAAAAGCAATACTACATGGGGAGTGACTCAGATGATGGAAGTGATGCTTCCAACATATGCTACTGGTCCATGGGGATAACCCCCTCAAGGTAAATTCCGA